>BGZK01002593.1:0-49332 GCA_005406025.1 Eumeta japonica | reverse complement strand
TTATAATTAAATGAAACGTTTAATCAATTTGACGCCTTCGCCTATTTTATTCGTCGATTATTATTATCTCTATGATATGAGAATAAAATACATACCCATTTAATAAAATATTTACCATAACTTTAATCTAAATAATGTGAAATTAATTCTAATTACTGTGAAATTAATTCGATAATGTTAATTAATATTAAAACGTTGTGAAGTATGTATTCAAAAATTAACCTTCATTTAAGCCTACTATAAAAATATTAAAAAGCCAGTCAATGCGCCCTCCTACTCAACAAGAGTCGCAAATTCTACAACTAATAAGTTTGTACCAGACAGGGTTTTAAGGACATCATACGAAACCCTTTTAAGATGCCTCTCGTTTCCGTCTGTCACAAAATATTTTTATAGTCATTTGCTTTGTTACAATATCAGGCCTTGATGAACCGCACATATGTCGTCCATCAATCAATAGAAAAAATATAGATTCAAAAGGGGCGTCAGTTTTATTCCAACATTTATTGCGCATTTAAAAAGTATTATTTGAAACTACTATCTCCAACATTCTTATTTTTTAAATAAAATTAATCCAGCTGTCTCAATGAAACAGCTCAAAATTTGCTAACAATAATTCTGTTCTATTTTCTGATTCCATAACTTTTAGTTAATATTTATGTTTTTATAGGGCTAGTAGATCTTGATTTATATATTATCGTACGGTGAATGCTGAAAAAAAGCATTTCAAATAAAACAGTAAATTCAAGTCAATTGCAAATAATAAGAGCTACTTCTGTCTATGACAATAGGCCTAATAAATATTATAAAAACTCTATAATTTCACTATGAAATATATCACTTACGAAATAACACTTTGATGACTTTACTATGTGTTAAAGGATTGCACTTTTCATAATAATGGCATTTACACTATAGTAACTAATTGGAAAATCTAATTACTATTGAATTACGGTATTTTAATGCCAGTTTTATTTTTATAGTTATATTTTAGCATTATTTAGACACTATCACACTAATATCTACTATAATTTGCAAGCTACTATAACACACATTTGCTTCAATACAGTATTGCGTCAATTTTTTATAATAGATACAATACGGCTCGATATTGCGGAGTGCATTAAAGTACTAACATCGAAGAGTTACATATTGTGTTAATGTAAACATTCGTAACCTCCACTTATTTTCAATCAAAATGCTGTTTAATTATAGATTTTTAAAAAATATTGTTATTATTATTAATATTTAATTAAATTCTACAACTCTCTATTCTAAAAGACACGGTGGTAAACCTTTATAACGCTTTACTACCAGTATGATGAATATATTTCTTAAGGGCCTACTCCTAACCTTCCGAATATTGCGACATCGAAATAGCGAATATCGAATTGGTCTCATAAATGTAAAAAGGTTTATTAATTTTAAGCGTCAGTGATGGGGAGAATGTGTTAGTTTTAGACTAAATGCAGCACGACCTGTAGATTTCAATTTGTTCGATTACATTTGAATGTTTCGCATCCGTCAAACGTCCCATGACGGTCCATCTTTTAATACTTATCTGTTTTGCAGTAGTAGTAGTAGTAAACCGGTCTCCGCCAGATAACGAGTCATGAGTTAGCACTATATAAGCTATTGAGCCAGGTTGAACAGAAATTTCAAACGAAAGAAGATTTAACTTAAACTAGGTAAGGTTTATTTTTAATTGTCTGGTTTTAGTCAATCGGCCCCTTTTAATCGTCTTACGTGAAAAATGTTTGAAAATGTTCGGGATTAAGATCGAAGTCGACATGGGGATCAAAATGGGGATAGAAATGATGACTAAAAATGGAAACAGAAGTTATGAAATTTTGCACAAACGCGCATAGCCCTTTGGCACGTAGTAAAAAAATTACATTAGTTTACATGGTTTTTGTCCTTGAAATTAAAAGTATTTTTTCTTAAAATTGCGGTACACTAAGTTTTAAAAATATACTTAAAAAATCCAACACATCACGTTCCCGAATACAAAAAAAAAATAATACAAAGATATACAAATAATAAAAAGATATACAAAAAAAAGCCTACAAAATTATTTTAAAAATTAAAAATGAATTGCTTTAGCTTTTTTCTTGTATTTATTTGTGTCTATGTATCTCATAATAGACCAGCAATAATCAACTAATATAGCCTGGTCACAATATCCTTGATAATTATGTTCAAAAAATTTCAAATCCTGATGAAAACGCTCTCCGTGTTCGTCGCTGACTTGTCCGAGGTTTTGAGGGAAGAAATCGAGGTGCGTGTGAAAGAAATGTAATAAAGCGGCAGTTAACTGTCGGTAATTTTAATTTTTTTTTGTTGCCTTAGAACTCTTGGATAACAAGTCATAGTGAATTCCAAGTAGACCTGTCAGTACCCGTAAGACTTTTTAAATATCTCATGTTTCAATATTTTTTTTGATTTGTAGTCCATTAAAAACACTTTTCAATTTCACTTCTGAAAGGTAAACAAAAGTAGAGCATAAATGTTTAAAAGCTACGTTAATTTTGTTTAAAGTATTGACAAAATTTTTCACCAATCCCAATTTTATATGAAGTGGACATCTGAATCAGACATTTATGCTTTGTATTCAGTCTATTAGGGCTATATTTTTTTCTAACTGGCCAGTCTTTCTTTTTATAATGATCTTGCTTGGTTCGCGAATCTCATAAACATAAAAAAACAACAATATTTTGAATTGTACCCCTAAACCTAAAGCTCAAAAATAAACCCACTATATAAACATAAAAAAAAAAACAATATTTTGAATTGTACCCCTAAACCTAAAGCTCAAAAATAAACCCACTATTTTTAAGTCATTACAGACAATCCGATTGTGATCTTTGTATTTAATAAGTTCAATTAGTGTGGACTTCGAAAACGTGAGGAGCCCATTTTTTGTGCTAGTGAGTGACCGAAATTTTGAAATAACAATAATATACTTGTTTGAGGGATTCCGTTTAAAGGATGTCTTTTCTTATGTGTGATAAGTTCACCACAAACGTAACGTAAACGATCATGATATATTTTACACGACATCCTTGACATTTTAAAAACAAACATTTATTTATTTGAAGACTATACTGCGTTAAAATTTTAGAACCAATGCAGAACAAACTTGTGGGTAGTTTGAAAATGAATTGTGATTATAATTTTATTCTTTAACTTAATAAAAATTTAAAAAAATTTTTGCGTTTGGCTATTGCAACTAAATAATATGATATGAAATTCATTGGAAAGACGTGATCTTTATTTTGTTTTGTAAGCTAGTGTTATCAGAGTGAATTTTTATCGGGGTGACACGAAAACTACAGTATGAAGTTGCTCGCAAGCGGTTTAGCGAACAACTTCAGACCACTAATAACTGATTTGTCAATTGTTTGAGCTGAAAGAGTTGCCATTTATCAAAATATGAACCGTACTACCCATATTATTACTCCTAATATTGATATGACTGTAAGACAGGCGGAATTAGCAAGTTCAACAGTGACATCAACCGGTAAGTTTTGTACAGCTGAATGCAAAATGGAAGATGGCAACAAAATATTCCACTTGACACATTCCACTTTTTCATTTATCAATTGATTTAATTTCAAATAAAAATATTAAATAGATATTACACTTTGTACAAGTATTAAAATATTAATTCATTTAATTATTCAAATTTAAATTATGCTTTGTCAACCGTATTGACTATCCCACTCCAGTCATTTTATTATTTTTTGCAATTAATTATTTGCATTAAAAACAATTTTTTTGTTACGCCAAAAAAGAATAACTTCTCATTCGCGTGCATATTTTTTTACACAACCATCGAATATACCTACTGTGAATCTGGGTATATTAAATTTTTATAGGGCTAACGTGTTTTGAAACCATTGGCATCGCATATCGTTCCTATAGGCATACTTGCGTAAAGCAAATATTGACTCAAAGTATAGATATGGCTTTATATTAATGGGTGGAGATAATGTTCTTTGGAATAACGCGCGCATAGTCAGTAAGTAGTAAAGCACATTGAATCATAATTATAATACTTTTCAATTACCTAATTGTTAAAATTATGGCAAGGATTCAAGATATTGTTACGTTTTCTTTATAAAAATTTAAATGGTAATCACATAACAGTAAAATTACAACCTGAAATAACAATAAAATACGAAGAAATAAAACTTAACGCTAAATTTATAATAGGTATCGAGTCTCCTCATAGCTATATAATAATTTCATTACACAAAATTTGTGTTTTATTTAATAGAATTAATCAAAATAACCCATAGGTGGTATCAAACTTAATAAAATATATGCAAATATCTTTTCTATACATATAACATATAGTCACATTGTAGCATACTAAATTATCCTCGAGTCTGTTTTTGTAAATAGGAAAAATAAGTAGATAAGTATTTTAAAACATCACCAGTATAATACCCCATTTAAAGTAAATTACCCCAATAATTATAAAAAAAGTAAGGCGATTGTCAAAAATATAAAGCAGAAGTTTCAATTTGTAAGTTTGTAAATGCGTAAATATAATATTTATGATAACAGACAGTTTGTAATTGAGTATCCATTATTGGATTTTCGTTGACTATCATGGGCCAAAAACAATAATTTTATTTTACTGATATTTTTGATGTTTATTAAAAGTTTTATAGATTTCTTTATATTTTGAGACAAAACCGAGATGTTTAATTATTTTTAATTACTTACTAATAAAAAAGGTGGCGATGGAATGAAATAAAAAAAAATCCCTTTTTGTCCTTAAATTGTCCATCGATGCATGGAGATAAGTTGGACACAGAATAATTGCTTATCTAAAACTGAACTTGATAGCAAACGGTTCTCAAAAGGTGTAGGTATGTGTATATTTCTATCAAAGTAAACCTTTATATTTTTACCTTACAGTAATTCCATAAAATGTTTAGATACAGTTAGTACCTTATCCAAAACAATTTATAAAAAAAAAAAACTAAAATGAGTCTTTGTGTAATAATTATGAAAATTTTGTGCCTAATCATGTAGTGCCTACTGCTCAACTGTTGAATAACTTCAAATAGTATTTCAAATAAAAGTTTATCAAACAATAAAAAAAATATTTTAAAACCATGGAAAAAACGTTTAATCACAAGTACTAATTATCCATATAAATTAGATTTTTGTAGTCATTTTATACAATTGAAAACTCGTAAAAACAATTAGTTACGTGTAACGCCTATGTACATATTTTATCAATAAATTGTCTAAATAGACTGCAAATACTGTTGAGGTAGATATTTAGACAATGCTATGCACTTGAAATATTTAGAACTCTAAGACGGAATACCTAAGATTTCCATATCAAGATTTATAAATGAGATTTCTACGTCGCAATAACAATAATCTTAGATCATTTATGTACCTTTGGTACTGGCGCCATCCTCGTTCGAGTCCTCGCTGGGCGGGCCATGAGCGGCGCGCGCGTGCCCCAGCGCCGAGCCGGCGGGCGGCAGCCGCGGCCGCGCCAGGAACGGGCCCGGCACGCCGAAGAAAGGAAGGAAGGGCGGCCACGCGGGCCGCGGCGCCAGCCCCGCCGCCGCCGCCGCGTACAGCTGCAGCGGCGCCGGCAGCCCGCCGCCCTCCAGCACCATGCCGCCGCCCGCCCCCGCGCCCGCGCGCGAAACTATGGCGCGCTCATCCGCCGCTCCGCGACCGTACTCGGCGACTCCTCGATCTACGACCACGACCACTATGAATATCCACAGAGCACACACATGTCGCGGCGACACGTCGAACCGAACACGAGTGAGCACGGAGCCGGCCGGCCGGCACTGATGGCGCGCCGCCGGGGCGGGGCGAGCCCTCCCGGCGAGCCCCCACCCTCGACCGTCCCGCCCCCCACCTATTATAGATTTATTCGGAGGCCCGCACCTCACCTTCCTCAGTCGGACGACAATAGACTTTAGTTCCTAATGTTATGACTCGCTTTAGTTTAGTCCTCCGGAAATTATGGTTCGGCGTACATTGAATACGGCAGTGACAGCTAACAATCGAATAGACCTTATTGCGGGCGGCACAGCGTCGGTAGTCGCCGGCGCGCGTGCCGTTCGCGAGGGGTCCGTTTGTTATGCCAACCTGCGGCAATGTCATAATCTCTCTTTGAACCGCGTGGTGTGAAACGCCCGTGAATGCATATAAATATGAATGTGTATAAACGACGTAAGTAAATCTGAATACCCCCGCATGAACGTGGACGTATCAAAAAGTCTAGTACTTAATAGCCCTCTATAAATGTCTGACTCGTTATGGACTTTGACATTAAGTACCTCGCAGGCTTGTTATTAATATTTATTGTTTAACTAATAACGTACTAATAACATTTACATTTAAATAAAATATGAGGCAACGTTAAATATATTTTTATGAATCTGTAATTAGTATTCCTGGGTCAATTCGTATACCAAAGATTTCTGACATATTATCTGTTCAAATATGAATACACCGTATTAGGAATAAAATTTTATTTATTGATAATAAATATTTGTACCAAAATAAATCATAATAGCAAACAAAAAATTCTAGAACATAGACTACATGAACCCAGCTGGTTCACGACAATGCAGGGAGTCGAATTCTCCGACGTAGATTATACTGAAACGGAATTTAGGTAAGTATACTTTATACTTAAAATTGGTGTGCCACGGGCCGTCGGGCAATTAAGGTGTAATCTATTGTAATGCAACAGCTACAATGGCGCCGATTGCGTAAAACTAGATTATATGTCCGGTGTGATCCGTCGGCGCTAATGACAACGAGACGGACTATCAATCATCCCGACTTAACGCAATTCAGATTATATTTTTGACAGTGATGAATCATAAGCAACCGAAAAGGCAATCAATTTCACAACCGATTCTTATTCCATTAAACAAAAAAGAAGGTAATAACCTAATTGACATAAATAATAATAAATATGTCAAGACACGTAACGACCGGTCGGACGCGACGTGACAGCTCTATCAGAGATCTCGCACTGAGATGCCTCCCCGGAACGCCCCGCCCCGCGCGCGCCGGCCGGCCGCGGCGCGCTCCCATTGGGCGCCTTCGCGAGGGTGGGGGAGGAGGCGGGGCTTGCCCGAGGGGTGTCGGAAAAGCTTAGCGTTGCATGAATTTAATTAGTGAGAGGAGCACCTTGGGCGCATTAGGAGCCGCGATGGGTGAAGCAATAAAAGATATAAAGGAATGAGTATAAATTAAAAGTTAAATAGAGACCGTTGCCGTCTCGCTCGCACCCGTGACGGCGGCGGTCGGCCGTCTCGCTCGCGCGCGGATGAGCCGCTCGTAATTGTTTGACGATCTTATTAGTATCAGTTAAGTGTCGCGCTCTCTTTTTCTCGCGCGTATTTAATTAGATTTTAATTAGAACGGGCGTAATGCTACTTTTGCCAATTCGCTTCGGGTCGTGTTCCAGTTTTATGGCTTTACCTAGTACGTTAGGTACATAGGTATTTTATGTGCAGTGCAAATTACTTCTGCGTATCCAAACGTACAGATAACGTGAACGCACGTATACTCTTGAAAACCAATAACATTTGGATTCGGTTAGCTTACTTATTGCTCACTGATTATCTCTTAAGTTCAGGATTCTAGTTTTAGGAGTTATCCCGCATAAGCAAAATATATGTGAACATCACCTATAATATAACCATCTTATTCCTAATAAATGGACCTTACTCTGAATCGCGGTCTCGTTTCTGCTTCATTCTGGTAGCGATACTGTTCCTTATTTCGATGCCAGTCACGCTATTGATTTTAATCCCGGTGCCGTGCACTCAATGCTAACTCCGTTCAGAGCTTTTGTTTCTGCTCTACCCGTCTCGCTTTCAATTTTAATAACGCTATCGATTACGGTTCCGGTTTGTATGAAATCAGGAAAGACGCTAGTATTAAAATAAAATATAGAGTATTTTACTCGGATACTGTGTAGTTTTCTATGTATGAAAAATGTTTAAAATCGGTTGTACCTTATAGTAGTTCCCTCTAGCACTAGGTATGTACAAACACACAGACGAAGTCGGGGTGAAATGCTAATAGATATTAGATAAAAACCTTCTCTTATAACAAAATTCTTAAATGTAGCAAGTTTGAAGGTGATCAATCAAATGACTGTTTCACGATTGGCTTAGCAACATCATATAGGTATACAAACATTCATTTTAATTAATAAAGATTACTAATATGAGAATATAACGAAGACAAAACGGAAAAATGACATACAGACGCTATGCTGCAATTATAATAAAACCTCTAGCTGTATAAAAAATGTCTATAATCAGAACTACTTACATAGAACCCAATTTTTTCCTCTTAAAGAGCAAAAATTAGCTTATGTTATTATCAATTATGTAAGGAAACTTTATAAAGGTAGGCTCCATGATAGTACTTTTTGAAGGTCTACATACCTGCCTATAGCTTCTACATAAATAAATTTATACCTATTATATATAGCTGATTTTCAGAATATTAAATATCATTTAGGAATTTAACATCAAATATACGGGCGGAGTTGTTTAATTTATTGATTTATTTTAATAAGTTTTATTCTCACATTTATTTTTCATTTATTTTCCTATGTACCTACTGTAGGTACCTACATATGACTTATAAAAATTAACAGTTATTTAGTGTATTATACCTACATTTGTTAATTTACGCATAAGAAGTATAGGTAAGTACGTGTACAGTACAACGCAAGAAACTCTGCCGGTCTGAATAGCTTGCGAATGATGCAATGCGCAAGTTCAGAGATCTCCGACCTTCCCTTCTTCTCCACCGCGTTCCTGTTTTACGCCATTGCGACGCTTTCGTGACTAACTTCACAGCGGCAAAGTTTTATGTGTTGTATTGTACCATTGGAATTCAATTTCTTTTTTCTTATCTCCTATAACTGTGAAGATATCAAACGAAAATATAACAAAAAAAGAAAACATAAGACGTATTAAACATAATGTGATGTAAAAAATATACGGTAATGGCATCGAGATAAAGCATTAAAAAAGCGACAGTATTAATAAATAAATTTTATATAAAAAATGTCATGTTTAATTTCATGACGTGGTTGCTTAGTGTACCTATATCTAGATAGTTATTAAATTCTATTTGTTTTTCATTCATTTTTCTTATTTAATTTTTCCTTTTCACGCAATTTCACACTCTACAATTTAGTACATCGTAACGAAATACGAATATAAAATGGCAGTTCCTATATACAGTGTTACTTAAAAAGATATCCATTAAGGCAGTGTTCTAATAATGTCCTTGCGTCGCATCTTTGCTTTGTATAATTAAAAGCAAATACAAAAATCGATATTTAACAAATTCCTCTTGAAATTTAATATATGTAGTTAAGGATTAATTATTCAGATTGTAGGGATCATTATTAATTGTATATTAGAAATATGAGAAATATTTGATATTATTGGATAATTTAGTAGATAGTAGGGATGTTATAAATATTCTTAAGCACATTTTGATTTTAATCGTTATTACCTATATGATTTAATTAATTTATAGTTAAAAAAAATTACGAAATTAATTTCGTTCGATTGATACTTAACGGTAAATTGTGTTTTAATTTAATATTATATTTGTTTATCGCTATTTGCGCTACAGCAGTTTTACTATATCTATATATACCTATAATAAAACTGTAACGGTTTGAAAACTACACATTAAACATATTTTCAAAATTTTGATTAAAAGACAAATCATCGATACAAAAGCCCGATCGGTTTTTCCATTTATGTCTGTTTGTCTATATCTTTGACCACACCACGACACTTAAAAAACTATACCGATTTAAATGAAATTTGGTACAATTTTAATTGATAGTACGATTTACATAATGTATTTTTTGTCCCAAAAATCGATACTACAGCTCTCGTGAGACTGACAATAGAATATAAGTATTTTTTTGCATATTACAGTATTTCTCATCACATTTCGAAATTTAAATTTGTTTTAAACCAAAATTATCGTCCTGAATAAATTATTTTCCTTTTGCAAAAATTCAAAGTTTACATAGATCATATACATGATATATGTAGTTCAAAAGTTGTCAGTAAGTAAATATTTAAATTTAACATTTTACATGATTTCCCCCCATAATTCAGAAAGACTTTTCGCCAAGTTCACTGATACTGCATAAGTAGCTATATTCCAAAATAATAGAACTCACTTTATATAGGTATAACTATACCTATTAATAATAAATTATTCTTCACATTGAAACGTGTGTAATAAAAACATTTTCGCAGATTGTATCATGTGAGATATGAATCCCCATATTTCCGGCTCCTCTATCTTCTTTATGTACCCACTGCATCTTGAAGATCATAGTCTTTGTCTCTTTTTAACACATGTAAAAGCATACTTGTATCTCCCTCTTCAAACATTAGAAGCTCCATACACGTGCACGCCGTTATTCCTCATTAGGATGGCTTATGTTACCGACTAGACGTTCGCCGTGTTGACTTGTATTGTGAATGGGGCCGCTTAAATTATACTTTTTTTTTATTGGTCTTATGTTGTGTATTACATAATAGAGATTTGAATCAAACATTTTATTTTCTTTAGCATATATCTAATATAATATATTTAGATCTAATATTTTGAGTAATCCGATAAATGGTATAGTTCTACGTTCAATGTGGCATTTTTGAAATTTTTCATAGGTTAAATTTGAATGCTAGTGAAACAAACTAGGCATTTATACACTTTCTCTTTGTCTATCGAAAGGACAAACTTTTTAAAATCTATCCAATATAATTCATACACATTACAGTAGATAGAGGCATTCGAGTTAAGCTTCTCATCATTTTCCCATAAAAAGCTAATATAATAGACTGAAAATTAAGTCATATTAATTTGACGTGCATGCAAAACTTTATAAGTATATTTTGATATAGAAATCCGTGTAGAAACCAATAATTGCAAAGTGTATCTATGTACCAACGCTAAGAACTGTAATAAATAATAATAGAGCAAATTTTAAATCGCCTATTAATGTTCAACATAAATATGAATTAAATTTACATTTGCAGTTGTACAACCGAAATCCAGGTGCCCATGCATGGAAAGCGTTACTATCGTTGGGATGTATAAGTTAAGGGCAGAGGCAGCATCTTAAACATTCATGATGGTTCATATAACTAACTAGCAATTTAACTAGCAATTACATAGTAATTAGTATGACCAGCCTTAGTAAGAGGTCACTTTTTATACAGATCAGTTATGTTATGGCGAGATCATGCGTATTTACATATTGCAAAAATTATAGGTATAATATCCTTAAATTAATAGAATTACTTTTGATTCGTATTACGTATCTTGAAATAAGTTGAATTCAAAATATTTTATTGTGTCATTCTTTCATACTAAAAACTATAAGTGTTTTTATAAATTCGTATTTATTGACATCATTATAGATAATAAAATGAAAATACAAGATTGACTCAAAAACCAAATATGGCGAAGAACAAAGTCTCTACAATATACTACAATAAATACATACATGAAATTTTTTTTGGTCCATCTCCCCGTCCGTCCTTTCTAAATTGGATCCAACCCGCATTGCGTCGATAATTTTTCTTAAATATGATGTCGACAAATCATGATTCGAACTCGGTACTATCTGATTTGCAAGCAACGCTCTTAACCGATGAGCGCAACCACTCACTAAGCCACCAATCAGATATAGACATATGTAAGTAAATCCTCTACTGTGTGTGGTGCTAATGCCGATTCGCGGAAATCCATAATATACGCTTACCTGCAACATGCAATGCACATGCAATGATAAATCCTATCATTTTTGCGGTCATCATTCGTCTAATTTCTACAGTATTTAAATTCGAAACGCTACTCTCACTAGCGCCACATTTAGTATTTAGGCGAACTAAAATATAATTATATATCTTAAACGTTTTAAATGCAGCCTTTGTAACACCTGTATCTCGTTCATTACACACACGAGCACGCATAGCTATACGCAAGTACAGTTATCTATTTCTCCTTATATCTTATTCTTTGCACTTATATCTTTTTATATCGATCTTTTGTGTACAAATAAGTTTTCCCTTTGTACGGTGCCTTATCACATATAGTTTTTCGCCTATATATGGATATCAAGGAAAGCCACAGATAATGGTTTCAGTCGATAAAGAGAAAAACAGTATCTAAACATTGTTAAAACGTAAACTACTATCATGGAAAATTAAGTTATTTTATAATAAAATTTACATATTTTTTTTATATTTTCTATTAATTCTGTACACACATAATTGTTGATATACCTACTTTTAGATTAAACGAGTCACGCGCCCTCGGTCTGATAACAATGATTGATGTGTCTACCGACCGCATGATATCAGAACTTCTGTAATCCTACGACTTTACGGAACACTGAGCTTTTCACGAGTCTATCCAAGTTTTTTTTGCCTGTTTGCTATCACCTTAACAGTACAATGTCACCATGTCAACACACTCATTGTAGATGATGTATTTTAACTTTTGAATTTTGAAGCTGTTACGTGATTATTGGGCACCTGTAATTGAATAAGCGAGATTTTCCTATATCATAACTATAAAAACCAATAAATAATTATCTAATGCAATAAAAATAGCAATATATCATATACCTTCTTATAAACAAAAAGTCATTTTTGTAAAATAAAAAAAAAAAATATTATTCATGGATCTTGTGTATTTTGAATGAATTGCTCAAAGCATCTGCACAAACTAAAATCAAACAAAAATGTTAAAACCTACGCAAATTTTACTGCGTAGAACAGAAAAAACGCAATTATTGAATCTACTAATTTTATGAGATTAGCTCTCCGTATCACAGAAAAATTCTTACATATGTATTTTCTTATATGCATTTTCTATATGATGAATCTAAGTCAATCTTATCCTCAAGTATTATAAAACACAATTTCTCCGCCTGCTGTCCGTGGATTCGCTGTCGCTTAGGAAACGCTAACCTAATTCGCATGATTATTTCTTTACTAATGACGAGCTTAAGTATGTACTTACGATGGGTAACCTAGGATTTTAGCAGTAACAACCTTAGTGTATGACGTCGAAAGTGAAATGGCGGCAGCGCTTATAGCTTAAGAAATACTGACCGGTTTCACACAGTTATTTTTTTTTTATAAGGAAATAAATATGAGATCAGAGTCTATACCTATGTAGAGATCAATTGTCCTTATCAAAGCATATCGCTTCGACTAAACATGGATAGTGTTTTTCATAAGCACTATTTTCTTTAGCTATTTCTAGACCTAAGGAGATTTATTTATATTTTATTGTTTTCATAGCTTTTTCCATACAAACACACAGTTGCTATAGCACTTTTAGCTGCGACTCTGTCTTCATATCGAAAAACATACGAATGTGTTATAATAATCCGTTACACTCTATTATACGATTTCCTTCATAAGTAAACCTAAACACCTATTACCTTCTCCAATTACAATTAAACATGGTGTCTTGGAACTATTTCAAGGATTATTTTAACTATATTCCCAAAAAGTCTTTGGTCTACCTGGGAATTATCCAAGAATATCTTGGTGCAGCCTTCTTTTATTCTATTCTTTTCTTTTCAGGGTTCTCCTAATGAAAGAAAAACGGATCCCTTATATTATAACGCGTGTGTCCATCTGTCTGTTCATCTATCACAGCCAGTTCGTTCTGAATCTACAGGACCGATTAAATTGATATTCGGTACACATATATATGTCTGTGATCCAAACACAGGTGCGTGAGGTAAATAAATGAGTTTTAGATATAATGGTCATTTTTAAAAATAAAAAAAAAACGATTTCGTAAACAGTACCATATGACATATTAATTAAAAGCGCTTATTGTATAGAGTTTCAAATATCTCATAATTTTAAAGTAGACTGTACTTAAAGTTATTTAAGGACATGAATGAAATTTAACCATTCAACCTTATATCCGAAAATATTGGGCCTAAAATTTTGAAAAAAATACAGAAAATATTTCGTTGCTTATCGGTTAACAAAAAAACTATAAGAAGTCCATAGTTTGCTCCGTTTTGCTTGTAGCGTAAAAGTGTAAAGAATGAAATCAAATCTGAACAGTCGCATAAACGTGTTTGACTTTGGTCCAATCACAAAATAAGTAGGACCAGAAGGTTCACTTCATCCAAAGCACGCCAAACGATGATGCACGTGCACCGCCGGCCGAACAAAGGATTCCTAAACCATCCTAAACGAGTCAGTTGCGACTGGCGCACGCGAGAGATAATAGTAATTAATACTATTTTTTTTTAATCATTATCAAAATGACTGCAATTAAGCAGTGCTATTATGATTGTTGTGTATCGGGATACATAAATACCGCTATAAGTATTGTATTTACTTTTTTTTCTTTGCCTGTTGACGTAGAAAGGTAATAATAAAAAAAAAATAGTTCGTGATTTTTTTATTATAAGTATAGGCATTTAAACTGCGAATTCCACTGTTGCACCCAAACTGAATGTATGACTTTATTTGGACAGAATAGACTATTTAACAATACATAATATAATCTACGCTATACTGTCAATATTTAACATAATGAATTAAGAAACTTACTTTGGATGTAACAGACACTTAATCTTGAAAAAATAGTTGTACGAGTTAGATATCTTTTTTTGAAGCACCTTTCATCAATATAAAATATTCCGAAAGCGATATTTTTTTATATAAAATGCTCTTTTCGGGTTCGAAATTTTATGAATTTTCTCCATCTTTACCCGCGTATTAGCAAGTAATTAAAAAAATATTAATTATTATTCTCGTTTTTCAGAAGAACATTATTTTTCAAGTGTATTCAACAAGAACAATAATATAAAATAAAATATAATAATCGCTACAATCGTCGAAAGTTCTTTTCTATCATAAAGATGTAAAGTAATTAAAAATGCCTACTCTATCCATATAGATTTATTTTCTTAACAAAAATAATTTCGTCTTCCTGGAAATACCTTAGAACCATTATTTATTATTAATAATGTTATTTATCTTCTAATAACGTAAAATAATGTTTTAAGTTAATATAAAAAAAAAACACTTGATAAATTAATTCTACAAAATTCGAAACCTCCAGCCCTAAGCGATCGGTCAAGAGTAGGTAATTAAAATCGAGTACAAGTAGGAGCGAACCTTCTCAATATATTTATTTTGTGGTCCAACCATGCTGTGGCCAACTAAGGCACAAAAAAGGGCCGGCTCGCCCAATGAGATACTACTTTTAGTCTCACAAAATTTTCGTTTGGTCTATTGAGTAAGAGTTCCGGTGGCCCACTCTCGCCTTCACCGCCCTATTCCCCCTCTCCATTACCTCACTTGGTTCTTTAATTTTTATTGAGAATTCTTGATGAGACTCTTGTGCTTGCACAACTCATAAATAAATAAGCCTTTGTTTCTGTTAAACTTATTTAACAAACATTATTTAAACTTTTTACAACTAAAACCAAATAATATGCTTGACATTCGATCGCTCTACCATCTTCTTAACAGCTTGTCTTTCGACATAAGACTCGTCTAAGGCTTTCTACCTGTTTCTATCCTTTGCCATTCGTAATATTCTGGATCTGCTGAACATGAAGAAAAAAATTAAAAGGACAATAACTGATACTTGGAAGATATTCTGGTCATTTTACAAATAAATGAAAAATAAAAAGATGTCAATGTTGTAGAAGCGTAAAGTTTTCAATGTTGCTACGTCTGACATACGTATGCTAAACTTCGGCCTCAATCGAACAACAGCAGAGGAAAATAAATGTTAATTAAAATGAAATTAAAAGAAGCATATTGGGAATAAGAAGAAGAGACAAAATACAGTTAAAAAGTATAAAAGAAAAGACTAAGTTCGAGAAAGTCCAATGAGTATGCAAAAAATTGAAATGGCGCCGGATGGAACATTTGATGAGAGAAAAGAAAGAGAAACAGACCCAGAATAATAACCGAACGAAAGGAAAGCAGGAGAAGTAGAGAGAGACAGCCAAAGCGATAAGAAGACGGTTTAAAGGAAAGAAAATTGCTTTTTCATGGTACGAAAAATAAGAGAAGCGCAAAGAAATTGTTGAAATAAGTAAAATAAGACGGGAAGGGTAAAAGATCAAACACCGTCCGATAACATATTGAAAAAAAGACGGAGTAACGAAAGCGTTCAAAGAATTAGAAATAAAAAAAAATTAGATGCGCAACTCATATCTACTAATAAACAACGCATTGCTGGGCAAAAATCTAGTCTAAATATAGAGTATCTAATTAATTTTTTATTGTTAAAAAGTATATTCATTGTCTTGTTAAAGTTCGTGAATAAGTGTTGACCAATTATTTACTTTCAAAATACAGTTATTTTATAGTTCAAAACAAAATATGTGAAAGATTTTTCAAAACGTCATGATAAGCAATATCATTAGATTTTTATACGAAATTAACTAGATCATTTTTTGATCAAATTCTGTGACTATTGTAGGATCTACACAATGAAAATTATAATATCTTTTGCAATATTTATTCCAATTGACAATTTATTTCGTCATGTACGTAACAAAATTCATAAACCAATTCAGAGTCGTTGTGGTTTTTCCACAATAAGGTTTTTCGAATACAAACTACAAACCAAAAGGATGTTGATCAAATGACTATTATAGCAAGATTGAGCGAATTTGGTTCTTAAGTTTTAGGACGTGCAGCTTTCGCTACTAGTTGAGAATTTAATATTTAAGAATCTAATATTACATTATATAGAGTGTTATTCTTTAGAAACGGAAAATCTTGTTGTCAATTGCGAATATCATATGATAGTATTTTTTTATCACTATGGTATTTAGGTTATTTATACTAAATGTTAATAAAGGTATTATCACTTATTATAGTATTGTGCATGTGAATGCAAACTAACCTTCAAAAAAACATAACATAGAATTCAAGGCTTTAAAATAATTATAATGGATGACATTCTACACTTTGAAAAATATACAAGTCGTTTAGCTTATCACCTGCATACATTTTAACTACCAGAATCGGCTGGTTGAATTATTTTAAAGATATTCAATTCTCTGCATATTCGTAAAGATAAACATTTTATTCAGTCATATATATCTATATTAGTTATGACCATTATTTTGCCCGTGTTAAATAGTTCCCCAGTGTATCGAAACCTTTATAAGTCTTCGCATCTGCACCCTTTACCCGATAATGTTTTATAAATATTGATAACGCGCCTAGAAAGATGGATGACCGGCACGCGCTACGACAATTGATTTAAAATTAAATAGGATATTTTAAAATGATTGATTAACATTTGAGAGGTGGAGAGCGCGACGTGTGACGTGCGACGCCAGTCGTGACGTCACGCCCCGTCACCCTTTACATGGGAACGGCGGCGAAAGCAAAACGCCGAGGGGGCGTCGGAAAGGGTTTGTTTGACTCGCTGGTGGGATTATTTTTAAATCTTTCACGGATATTACATTGTTAAGGAACGAAAGTAAACACAGTTAACTGTCAGAGGATGGTTCCGTAGTCGCGTTACAAATAAAAATAAATAGCCATGTGAAAAAATAAAAGTGTATATAAATTTCCATTAAAAAGCTAACGTCTATATTGATCCTGTCCTACAATAAGAGGTCCCGATTTCGTTGCCGATCCTGATCTTGATTGCAGTCCTTGTCTCGGTTTTAATTCCGATTCTGCTGTCGATTGATACTCAAGCGGGAGTAGTTGTGGTCAAGAGCACTAACTCTATATTACTCTAGTAATAACTATATTACTCTAAAATTACACAAGGGAATAAGCATTTTTGTTGCATGAAATATTATGACTAATATTACACATTTTCGGAGTGTTGATTTTAGATCTGTAGTCAAGTTTTTTGTATCATCTTTAGTTTTTGAGATGTAATGAAAACGTGATTTACAAGAAAAAATATCTTTATTAAAGGAAAAAATTACAAAAACAACTACTACTTATCAAAAAAAATATCTTTTATAAGATTTCTTTGCTTGATTTGGTTCCTGGGACTGTTTCTAATGTTCCAGTAGTTGTCCGCCATCATGTTAGCATTCCCGTGACCCTGGTACCGCTTTTCCATGGTTCAAATATCTTGATGGAGCTGTTTCCCTTGTTCCTCACTCAGATCAACAAGGTTTTGGGAAACGGTCTAAATGATTGTGGAGCTACCTTAATTCTCATATTACAACCAAGCTGCTGAAAAAGCGACAATATCTGTTCAATGTGTTCCGCATAGCTTACATACTTTTGTATCCTGGAAAATTTTATGCAATCCAAACGAATTCATTCCAGCCATTTATTCAATGTCAGTCGTATAACTATTAAAGTTTTCATCCTTTAATTACCTTTTATTTGTGACCCTCAAAATTTCAATTTTCAGTTTCTCTGTCCTTAAATTATGGAATTTTTCAGAGACGTATTTAAAATAATCACCATCCTTATT
The DNA here is from genome assembly GCA_005406025.1 of Eumeta japonica. Lineage (NCBI taxonomy): Eukaryota > Metazoa > Arthropoda > Insecta > Lepidoptera > Psychidae > Eumeta > Eumeta japonica. The sequence goes on along the minus strand of BGZK01002593.1, from coordinate 30,801 downwards.
CACAGCTTTAACATATTTATGTATTATGCAATTCCTAGGCACTAGTGGCTCATTTATTACATTTAGTTTTCCTGGGACCATAACTTGCCTAGAGGCCAGTCTTTTCTAACAAAGTGCTCAGACTTAGCTCTGCTGTTCCGCGAACAGGTAAAACAGGGATATTTTGTATAGCTTCCTTATCGTTTGAGGAAATTTCACCATTTTTTGATCTACATATATCAGCTACTTGTATTTGTTGTGTTTAATTCTTCCTGTAAAAGAAGCTACAGTAGCATATTCTCCTTTGACTTTAATTGAATATGTAATCGGTAACGATCTTAGCTATTGACTGTTATGCATAAGTACCTACAAATTTCAGGCTACGTTTAGAGGAATCAACAAATAAAGGCCATTCATTTGGATCATACGTTTGTATTTCCATTGCTTTCAATAAATCAGGAATATCTGAACAATAAACAAAGAAGCAATTCTACCTCTCTTTTTACGTTAGTACGAAATTCTCGTTTCTTTGATTAAAGATTTCTTTGCGTTAATCGAAGCTAAAATTTCGGATGCTTTTAAAAGGACAAGGTCTCCGAATAATATGCTGAGTTCTTCCTAATTAAAGGGCTGGGGAAGAATTATCTGGATCAAAATCAGTTGTCCCACTTTCATCACTTGAAGAATTTTTATTTCTAAATCGTAATGATTTTGTGTAGATGAAGATGCTTATAGTACCGATGCATCGCCGGATAGCACGACTGGTCCGGTAACAGATAACAATTTAAAATAAAACTGTTTTGGACCGGTTTCTTTTGTTAATCCCTTAATAATTACTAGTGTTAATTTATATCAACCATGCAAAAATAACAGTCATCTTGATGATTTGAAGGTTACCGCCAGATCATTGGTATTTTCTACTTGAAATGGAGTTTTTCTTAATAACCTTAATCTCAACGACTCCACGCATATTTTAAATACCATATATACCATATAGGCACCCAGTACTTGTCATTGTGTCTAAAGAAAATCCAAAATAATCGAAATACACCCGCTTTACGAATCCCAACACAGTCTGTTATCTTCAAATCTATATTCACCACAGATGTTACAGAAACAGTTGGTGATCATTTTACAAATATTTTGTTACGTAGACATTGTTAAAAAGACGTTTTCAGAAAGAACTCGCTTCTATGAAAGTTAAGTGGAATTCGTACAAAAATACGGCCAACAGTATCTCAAAAACTAGAGTTGCTAAAGAAAAAATTCGGGTCGATTTTAAATCAGCGACCTCGAATTAGTAAACAACAACCATAAAATTCCATGCAACCAAAAAATCCAATACTATTCCCTTTTTTAACAGCTCGAGTGGAAGTGTCGATAAAATACGTTAAAATATTAAGCGCAATTACATTGAAAAAAAGCGTAGACTAAAAATATGTATTTATTTGGCACAGGCGTGAATGTTACCTTTTGGTTTTATACTTCAAAGGGAACAGGGGTATTTTGAAATGTTTTAGTATTTATTATTTATATAATTTAATGAAAAATATTATATTAGTTATTTAATCTTGATGAAGATAGTTCAAGTACTAGAAATTATGGTCAAACAAAACAGTTGCGCCAGTTCATGGGAAATATATGAAGATATTTTTTACAAAAAGAAATTAGCTGTTTTTACTGAATTATAAAATTCTATTATTTGAGAGAAATATCTCTATTTTCCAAATTCTAATTTCCCTTCACATTTTATTACAACCAAAGTGAAAATATTCTGCTTCACTGAAAATCGATCTGTAATGAGACATTTTCTATTAATAACGTTCACGATTTCAAATGTCAGCAAAACCGAAGAACTATTGGAAAAACTTCGCTTATTGTCCAAGACAAAAGCCTTCAAACAACACAATTGGCGCTTATAACAAGCACTTTCTAGAGAGCACACAGATCAGTCACAGGTCACCCCTTCACTCCTGATTTGACAACGTGTCACTTTTTCGTTCTACAAGTGAAGAATCGACTCAATAGAAAACAGTTTTCGTCACCGGAGGATTGCATTGGAGAAGGCGAATGCAGAGGTGTCTGATACAGACAAAATTTTTTTTTAAACTGGTCTAGACAAATAAAATTTTGTAAAAGACGCCGATTGCCTGTTCTGTCAAAATATTTGATAAAAATAATTACTTTTTGTATATTTTTTTGTAATATCGTCAAACCTTTTGAGTTTCCTGCGTAAATGAATTTATACTTTTGGGGTACGATTGGTATTTACGAATTTTGTCTTTTGTTGTGCCTCAAAGAACAACAATCTGTCTCAAGATTATAATTATTAAGCAAGATGTGTGTTAATATTAACGTCAATATGTGTGAATATCAAAATATTGATTTTTCATTAACGTGAATTAAAAAGTTTTTCAGTATATTTTTTTACTTATCTGTTGATTTCCGAACGGTTTTAGTAAAACTATTTCAGAACTATTAGAAAACAGTGGAATTTAACTATCACAATACGATCGTTACTTATTTATGTTATGAAACGACTGTAAACAAGAAAGGAAATGTAGAATTAAATACTTTTTAGCAAAGGTATTTCAAACTGCACCTAACACAAATATAAATAATATTTGTCACTATACATTTCTCGCGACATCTCATGTACTCCTACCGAATATCTTAACTATCCACCAATCCGTTAGGAGACTATTAGAAATGAGAATTTAATCCTCATTCAGACAAGTTCGTGAGCTCGCGCCGTTCCCGTATGCCGCTCCTCTAAAAGCCTTAATTTGTTATATCGTCACAGCACTCGTGTTTTAAAGACGAGCCTCTCGGTTACATTATGTAGATACAGAGGCTGTACGAAGAAGTTAGATAATATTCAAATGGTACATGTAATGAACCTGCCTCCCCCTCTGGCCCCCGCCACTCCGTCAACGCCGCCCGGCGTTCTAGCGAGCAATACAGAGTGTACTGGTGGTGACAAAATTTTCGCATATTTTTAGCATGTTATCAATTATAATGACGAATCTGTTAATGTACCAGAAATATAGAAAATGACGAAATACGTAATCACAACGGCGCGCTCGGCATACGTTAAAATTTTTGATGGTTTGACCGAGTTCAACTAAATGGGTTAAAGATGTGCCTTTACGTGAATCGTTTACCATGAAAACTTATTTAAAACAGATATATTTATTTGTACCTGTGCGTATCAAAGTAGACGATCGGGGAAATTACTATTAAACTACCTTCGTAATACTTATATACAAATATTTTAACTATGTTGTATCGTATACTTTTGAATTATTATCAACTAAAATAAACAACAATTTAAATATTTTAACAAAGAAGAGTGTAGTACTTTATGGTAAGTTTTGTTCTTTACTCAAAATACATTCATGTGTATAGGTCAATAAATACGTGCAATTAGACGTATAATTGAGAATTTTACATATTTAGCTTTCATTCAGATCTCCATGGAACAAGCACGAACATAATAATATTTTAATGATTAATTTCTAATAATTAATTATTAAATTATCAATTATTACATGATTAAAATAAAAATTATTGACAGAATTTTATTTAGAACGATCACTACTACTCTATGCATTAAGCTATAACAATCGAGGAAATGTTAAGGCGGATGATACACACTAACACGGATGCGGTTTCAAGTTTCTATTCTCTTTTGTTTATATCCGCATTAAGCACAATACCACATTATTTATCGACACATAACGAAAAGTGTTATCCATACACTGACGAGCATTATCAATCTACGACAATTTCTATGGACACTTCCGTAATGAAAACGATCAAGACACTTGACATCCGCACTGTACACGTACCGGAGCCCCGAGGGTTGGCTCGACAATTTCCTCCTCGGGTAATTCACTAGGATTTAATTTAAATTAGTTTTGGCTTGGCTTAATAGCTTCCCCCTCCACGCCGGCGCTCTCCGGACGGAGGCGCGTCGGGAGGGGGCGAGAGGGCGAATGGGGGCGAAGCGGGGGCGAATCCGTGGCTCGGCTCCAGCGGCCGGCGTCTGCGTGCAAATAGGAGAAATGACTCCGGGCCGTGGTAATTATTTGGGGAGTTTTCCGAGTTTGTTTTCGTTAAACGCCCTATCCCGCAATTACCGTGCACGGTTATAGTACGTCGGTGGGATTTATCGGGGATTTTCAGCTGGTATTACTTCGGCTGTGCGTATACTTAAACTGGATTAGCGCGGGCTCGCGGTTGTGGTATGTCAAAGTTCGCTGTGATAATACGCGAACATAAAATTAAAATTTTGATCGTCCAACTTTAGTCAATGCGTATGAAGATCTTATAACATTCTTGCATAAGTGCGATTTACAACTCTTTTCAAAAATAATATCTCTCTATTATTTATTAGTTCATCATAAATCGATTGAAACCTTTATTTAATGTCAGTCATAACTTTTCACTCCTAAGACTATACTATAATACATTCTTATATTAGAGAGATATTTTCACTATCTTTATAATATTCATGAATTTTTCATACTGAAAATTTTTATCTACGCACTAATATAATTTTCATCAGGTACATAACTTAAAACAACTTTAAATTTATTGTGGAAGCGTGCAAATTATTGCTTTCGAATAGATATACAAATAAAATTTTGTTCATGCCTAACATTCGAGTTGTTTTTAAATCCAAAGAAATTGTAAGTTATCAATTACAAGGCCCAAATGACTAATATAAAGCACTCCATACACGTCCAGTATTTTATAATCACGGACACGACAGATGCGCTCGTTACGTTTATGGCGCCTTTGGGAGCTGGCGATGCAGTGGGAAGGGAGGTCTGATGAATAACTATACGACGGAGATACTCACAGACCTGTGTGTAGTTAGTTTTGTGATTAACTTTCGGTTATTAGATATCGAGTGTTGCAAGACGCAGTGGAACACTTAAAATATATAAACAAAGATAACGCTCTTTGAATACTTTGCGTATATATGGAAATATGTGACGTTGCTTATCTAAAACATATTAACTTACGCAAAACTACGAATTAGTTTTCCAAAAATATTATTTATAATATTTATTTACGTGCGTTTGAAAAAAATATGAATCATGTACATTTGAGTGCAAAGGTTAATACAAGTATTGTATATTATCATGATATAAAATGTAGTGTCAGCAAAATTTAACAATTTAACAGCATGATAAGTTAAGAATCAATATAAATATACAAATGGATTTTTGAAGTTACCCTTCTTATGACAAATCAAAATATATTTTAAAAATGTAACTACTATTTAATTTACTTAAATAATAATTTACTTAATATAACTACTATTTAACTTTCTAAAAAATATTATTTTTTAGAAAGTGTCGGGCCAAAGTGACACATCACGAAGGTGCTCCACTATTGTACGATTACACTCCAACGGAGATGCATCTAGTGTTTAATTCAGTTCGTGTGTATAATACGTATCGTAAACATGACATTTATCAAGTCGTAATAAATATACGTTTATATTATTTTTTATTTATCAATTTTTTTATTTATGCAATATATTTTTCTGTACACGAATTTTCAAAGACTGGTATTTTTAACTCTGAATGTTATTAATTCACGCTAAACAAATATAACTTTTAACGTAGGCATATAAGTATGCACCTACATTTCCATTTTATTGAGCGTTTTAATGCGAGTTTCTAGTAAATACCTTAAGCATATCATGATAATCAACTTATTTCGTAATTTAAACAACACGAATACGAAATAAAAAACGATAATTATAAATATTAGAAAAATCAAATATGACGAACCGTACATTAAATAGTAGTTACTAAAGCTAACCAAACCAACACAATGACGCTCTATTGCTCTGCGAACAGTCAACTACACACATACCGTTTCAGGGTTTGCCCGGTCCGACCCCGGAGGACCGCGCAATATTATCTCTTAAACGTCAGGTGTCCGTTTATAGAGGGATCGCGTTCGCTTCCAGATAACGCCGCTAAAAGTATCATAAAAGACCCGGCCAACTGACAGCAGTGACTGTGCGGCACATGTTTTAATTATAGTTATCACCTTTTAGGCTGTACCACGTTGCGATACGACTGCTAACACGAAATACAGTTTCAATATTCATCGACAATTTATTCACAATTTGTTATTACAGTACAAGTGCGAAAAATTCAATGTACGATAAAGCATAGCATTAGAAAAGTAAACGTTTTCACTTCATAATATAGTGTATCGCGAATCCAAAAGACAGAAGCGTTATCTGTATTGTGAATGGTCGCGATCGATACCGAATGGAAACACATCTGCGTTATGAATCAAATTATATATTATGATTATTCTGCTGTGATATGTGTGTTCCATCACAGCAGGATAATCATAATATATAATTTTGATATGGTAATTTAAATATTAAAATTGATATTACTAATCATTATTTTTTTTAATGGAATTAATGAAGACGATTTCGATTTTAAAGGATTAGAGACGAGTGGAGGCTTTTTTTACTATCGCTAAATTTATTATTCTACTTTAAAATGTAGTCCCTTCTGAAATTTTTAATAGTTCACTCTAAATACATAACGTTTTAAAATATGGCTACAGTTTTCTGTAACTATTAAAAATATTAGTTTAGGTCCGGGTCACTGTTACTCCGGATCTTAATAATAAAGCTTTGGACGGAAAATTAAAAAAAGTTGTTTTTACACAGTGCTTAGAAAAAAAACCGTTATAATATATACCATAGTGGACCTTCATTTTTTCACATTTCATTTGATACGTCTAATTAACAATCTATGTTTATAAACTTTCTTCCTGACGTTTTCATCAAACCCCGTAATGACACCCACTATTATTAAACATGTGGACTTTAGACTGTAATATCTCTATAAAATGAAAGCGATTTTTAATTTTGGAATATAAAAAAAAAAACAGTGTCAAATGAACACAAAAACATACACCACATCAAACGTATGGTTTTTCGAGCTTCAGTACTATAAAGTAAAAATTAAAAAGCTAATATTTTTCACTCTTAAAAATATATTTGTGAGTGCATACTTACTTAACAATAAACTTTCTGATCTTTCATAAAATAAATATGATATCCTGCCACTCCTAGTAAAGTATTTTATGATTTCATTTTACTCTTATGCTCATGGATGTAAAAAATAGACGTACAAAATGCAGATAAGCAAATATAAGCCTCCAAAGTAAGTCGCATATCGCTATAAACGTACAACCACAGACATACATTTAATTCGTACCTAGTACCTTCACCGACTGTCAATGTGCTGTCAATATTAGTAGATTTCTATGTTGCTGACATTGTGCCAAATATTTCTTTATTCTTTGTAGTTAATTCAATTTCAGAAAACAGTGATAGCTATTAACATTCAATTGTGATAATATTAATCAATGATATAAATTATAAACTTCTTTACACAGACATTTATCTACTATCCATATTGTTAAGCAATCTGATACCGCGCATTGGCTTGGTCGTAAATATATTCTGCCGCTCATTTCATACCTTTGCGTTCTTCATTTTGTTTTGATAAATTAATTACTTTATTTCCGCGTGATCTGCATTACATAAAATTTTAACATTATTAGTTATTGAAGTGAAACTTTTTTATCAGGGTTGGAAAAAAATTTAGTGTAACATTTTTTCGTTACGCGTCATCTTTTTCTTATCCCTACCACGCGTGATTCGAAGTATACTTTCTCCAGCGGAGTAGGGATTGGTAAATGTCTCCAATGTATTTTGCGGCCCGTTTTGAGTAGTTACATTTTAAGGTTATTTCAGGTTAACCTTAGTTTTTGATTGTAAATATCAGTGAGTTAAGCCATTAATTACAAAAATATATAATAACGATAACAATAATAGTAATAATTCTATTATAATTAATGAAATGCTATAATCTTAGTAGCAGAAAGGTGAAATAATTGTATTATTTTTGTATCCATGTCTATGATAATAAAAGCCTTTAGCATAAACTTTATCTAATTTAGCTTTATTCAACCCATTTCTGTGAAGTTGTAAATAGTAAATCATTTATCGAAAAATGATGTGTTAAAGAAGTTTCACTTCTTACGTGTGTACACTAATACACACACACTTTTTTTTTCTAAATAGAAGTGCATTTATTTTAATACGTTATTTTGTTATTGTCGACAAGAACAATGTAACAGACTGTCTGTGTCGTGCAACTCCACTCCGTTACAAGTTTTAATAGAAAATACTGCGAGCGTCTGCTTGCGACAGCGAGGACGCGATGTCAAGTGTCAATGGAGTAAAGTTTGCAACGATACCTATCTTGCCTAACTTCAGCTGCATACAGGGTTGTAAACGCACATCATTTTAAATTTTATCGCATCGACATTCCTTTTTTTTTAAGTACATTTATTTAAAAAAAATGTAATTAACATGCCAGTAATCGTTGTTGTCTCAACAGACAAACAATTTTTGATAACAAGGTTCTTGACTCTTATTCATTAACCGCATAACGTTATTTCGAGGATACATAATTTAAGATACAATTTAGGTGGTTGTCATTTAATTATTATTAATTTTTTTTGAATAATGCAAACATTATCTATGAAATAAAAATAATATGCTTGATACAGGTGAGTTAAAAGTTATGCATAACTGACGTAAAATAACTTAATTAAAGCATGGCTCACTGTTGCGTTCCGCCTGAGCCGAGCGTGCGAGCGAGAGCGCGCAACAATAGAGAGGCACGATCGGCCTAAGCGTTCGGCTTGTGACTCATCTATCTCTTTATTGTATAATTTAAGTAGAAAAATATGTGAACTTGTATTACACAAAATAATGATAATTCAGTGATAATAATTCAATTCAATTTACAAAAGAATGCAATTTTTTATCAATGTTTTCTTATGACATTATCACGTAAATTTATTGTCCGTAAACCGATTTTACAGACAACCAATTTATTTATGCTGTTTTTTGAATTTCATAAAGTCAGGTTTACCTTCCTTGATTTTTTTATTACACTTCAATTAAAAATATCAAGAAGACTAACACTGTCGAATAAAAAAAAACATCGACCAGCATGCATCATTTCCATTTAAAATTATACACAATGAATTTAACGTATGTTAAAATTCATACAAATAATGTAGTATTAAAATAAATTATTTATTTATAGCTAAAAATACTCAATAATATTGTGTGTTTACTCTTATTATTCAGAATATTTTCTTTTTAAGATTAATATTTTGAATATCCTTCGGGACGCAGGTTTTTTAATTGTACTGAATTGAATTGATTTGTATTAGATTGAAGTTGAAGCAAAATGTATATTACATTAGTTAATATATTAACAGCTTCTTTTAATTACACACGTCTCAACATATTTAATATGCAACCGAAGTGGGATTCACTATGAATTTTGTAGTATTTATACGTATGTTATTGTACTCACTTCATCTCTATCCTACGTACTACAAAAAACTAGCACTTATGAATTTGTAGTTTCTATATTATATATCATGATAAGCCATAATTTTCGGTAAACATAATAATTACAAGATAGACAACGTTTTATAAAAGGCTAGGACAAATATTTTCCAAAATCTATTGAATTCACTCTTCATTTTTCATAACATTATAAAATTTGTATTTGCAATTTAGATTATGCTATTTTAATAATATTGCTATGTAACTAAAAATATTGCTATTTAATTATTCAACAGGAAAAACATTTTTGTTTTGCTTTGCACTTACATTATCTAATTCTGTCAGGTAGTCGGATTGTCAAATGTCAGGTTGGGCGAACTATCCCTATCTCGTTATATAACATGCAAAAACAATTCACAATATTTTGTATTTCCAGTAGACGCACGCCCCACGTTCAATACTTAGCTTTACATTTTTTGAGTTGTTATTTATGCATTTTCATAATATACATAACTATAATTACATGGCATATCAACTTTCCTCGCGTGTTACATTAACTATCTGCTTTGCATAATAAAAGTTAACCTTTAATGCGTCTAATCTAGTGCGAATTAAAAAAAAATGACACTGTAATTTCTGTATTTTGACTTTTATTTTCTCGCTATGCTACGTAAGTAATTGACATCATTTTGTTCCCTGTTATGTGTAAATTTCAGAAATCCTTTTGACAGTTTTATATTTTTTGACATAATTTTTTTATTCAAAAGTAATGGAAATATTCCAAAAATATCGCCGAGAAATATATAAAAGATCTTTGTAGTCAACTACAAAGTTATAATCTTATGTTCTTAGCTTAACTAAAGTGAAAAGCATGCTAAGGGTTAAAGGTATGAGGGTGGGTAATGTCATGTCGCAAGCGTCACCTTAGGGCATCGGGTTAAACCCTTTTGCAAATAGCCTAGCCTTAAATCGCTATCTGAACTTCAGACCGAAAAATTGTATTCTTTCAAACTAAAAACAAAAAACACCTCGTAATAGTGATGGATTTGCAAAGATAAAGCAGATGTGCTATCAGCAACGTCCACTTTCATAAAATCTACCTAATGATATGTTGCCTATTATTAATATTATATAAAATCCAAATTACCTAAATTTCCTCTTTATATACAAGCCTACAAGTGAAAAAAAATTCAAGACCATTAAATGTTTTTATATGTAGATTGAATTGAAAAGCACAAAAAGAAATGTCGAACCTGATCTTCTACGCCAAGACAACTTGAATGTAAACCATATTGTGATAAAGAATAATATTTCACTTCAAAAGCGTGATAGACTGTTCCTCAAAATTAGTGAATAAAATTTTATTTCTCGGCATTTGTTTTGTATTTATTAATATTTTATTACAAACGCGGCTTACACTCGAGTACTTTGGGAGTACACAGAGCGGACAGATTTGACAATATCTGTTTTGCTTTTTACTTCAGTGTCTATCGACTTATTATGAGTGTATATATTGTAGTAGCGGACCAAGGCGTGGGTGGCACGTGAGGCATCCGGCCTTCGTGCTCGGTCTCGCAAATGAGGGTTCGCGTTCGATTCAAAATTGGATTACGAGTAAAATCCAAGCTCGCGAAAAACAAGAGAACGAATATAGAGTGAAACATAGAGAGGAGACGAGGGCTGATGCCCGAGTGCACAAGCTACGATAGTGATAGAAAAGTGGATTGCTATAAGTGATATGATAAAAGACCATATTGAAATGCGTAAGGAGAGATATTGAAGAACCGATCAATAAATACTCATTTCCCTCTTACCTTTTAATTAAATAATTATATTCCTGGATTTTATCATTCATAATCCCCCTGAGTTATGCGCCACAATATATATATATATATATATATTTTGCAGTATTAATTTATTACATTTTGCATTTGTTCCTTTGTAACAACTCAAGTGAGAGTAGGTAATATGTAGGTTTTTTTTTTAAATCTGTTCCTGACGTTACATGTTCACTTTTGTATTTTTTCCCAAATTAATTAATGATCTTCAGTCATTTTTCCATGCGGTATTTTAACTATTGACCTGCAAAAATAGACAGTATTGGGGAAGTACATAATGTTCACTACACACATTTCAGGAATAAGTGTCACTGAATTCATCAATTAAAACCATAAAATACGTTCTCGTATGCAATCGGAGCTTATGTATGTTTCCTGTGTATTAAAAAGTATTTACTGTGGCAACCCTGTTATAGGAAAACTGAGAATGTAATCCGTGTCGGTTGCGACGTAAAAAAAAAATAATATATTGCCCGAAAAGCGAAGAAATCGTGAATTATGGGAAAGCTCGGAACGTCGGAACTCCTTGTACGGGAAATAAGTAACTTGATTTCCCAACTTGGGTATCTACTTAAAACTCTTGTTTTCATGTGCAAAAGCTTTGCCGAGCTTTTTCTTTCAAATAAACTATTTGTAATTTTGAGGTACAAAACATAATGTTACTGAACTGTAATATAAATATTGTGGGTTTTCGATGTGTAACCCTTATAGTTTTGATAATTAATAAATTATGCATGTTAAAAAGCTAGGCAGTCATGAGAGTGCTGACGGGGTGCAAACTTAAAACTATAATATGACGGTGGGTTTTTTTAGATATTCAAATAAATTGTTGTATTATAAATTAAAATTACACAATTTTAAATTAAAATTGTGTACATTATTCTGATGGCTGTGACATCTATCGGCACTCCGAGCAATAATTATATGAATTATCTTATGGTTTTTTTTTTATTGCCAAAACATGCGATAGGCTGCGCTAATCCAGTATTGATTATGAATACAATTTTATTATAAATATAATGAACATGCATTTATGTATACGCATAATATCTGTACTCAATTCACTTCATTCTCTGTATCATTATCACTCACTTCAACAATATTCGAGCTATTTGTACCGTCAATCATTTGATTATGTTCTCAAAATGATACAGTAGGCTTATGGTAACTAAAATAAGAAACAATATTTCTATATGAATACATTAATATATTTTATACTTAGTTTTTGCTGCACAGTAATCATATATTTGAGCATCGTAAATAACTACCAAAGAGGAACACGACTTAAATGACGCACAGTACGCCACGTCACGTAACGGTGTCGGTCACGAATGCTTTTGAATTGCAGCCCATCCAACCTGCTTAAAGAAGTTTTCACTTGAAAAATAGATCTAAAGAATAAATTGTAACATCACATGTTTCTGATTTTAGTCGAAGTACAAACCTAAAAAATGACAAGGAAATTAAACTTCAACGGTAGTACTCTTTACAACTCGCTCGCTCCGCTCTCGTGTTCATTTTCCCTTTAAAATGATATAAAAAATCTACTTCATGTTCTTATTATCATCATGGCCTAATGAATACTAACAATAATCGGTATTTATGTTACATTACTCCTCTATACTCAATAGTTAGTTCCAACTGACCGTTTAGGATGTGCCAGTTTCAGTTCTAGAATTTTGATGTGCAGGTTGTCAAAGAAGATCTGCCGTGATTTAAGTGGAACTATAAGAAAAGTGTTAGTTTTAAAACTAACTAGACAGTTAGTAACTTAAGTTTCTAATTTCGAAAAATTGAAAGTTTCTGACTTTTAATTTATTTAAGTCGGTTATACGGACAAAAAAATTCGCGATGAATTCTATGAAGTCACAAACAAAAATAACTACAAAACACTATCTAGATGATGTCATTACAATTTCAACGATCTCTTTGTACGATTTTAAGCTATTTTATTTTGTACTTACTAAATGATCTTTAAGCTACTTTAAACTTAGCGAAGAGCGCACGGAGAAATAAACTGTATTTTATACTAATAAATAAAAAAAGAGAAATAGCCCGTATTTGTTGTTACATCGCAATAAACGGCCGATACGTCGCGTAATGACGCCCCGCGCCGGGGACGATGAAAAATAAATAAAAATAAAACGCCACGCGCGTTGGGAAAAATGAAAAGTCACTTGACGAGCGCGCTCCCCAAAGCCTCCCGCCCCTCCCGCCCTTCCCGCCCCTCCGGCCCCCGCGCCCCGGCTACCGCGGCTATACCCTTATGTAATACACGACGTGACTGGAGGAAATAGAGGAACGATATTGTGAATAAAAAAATTTCAGTATACTACCTACAGTAGGTAAAATATACCTACTTAGAAGAAAATGATGTTTTCGTTGATAATACGACTTTTCGATGTAATAAACCCGTATCTCTATTTATTATCCAAATAACAAAGCTAAGGAGAAGGTTAGTATTTTGACAGTCTACGTGTGTTCTGTGTTACATTGAAACGTAACACACAATACGCAGTGGTTGCTTCACGAGCTTTAAATTTTTCAAACGTTTTGGAAAATCGATTATTGCATATGTATTATTTATTCTTAAATACGCTAGAGTTCTATGAAAATGGATGGCTTTAAGGAAAAACTAAATAAAAACATCATAATGTATTATGTATTATGTCACGTCTAGCATCTGTATACTTTAGGTACCTATGTGGGTCGACTCAAAGACGTTGCGAGACTTCAATACATAAATAAACTTCCGAGTATTCTCCGAAGCCTCGATTGAAGATTTTTCAACCAATATTGGAATGGGTACAACACACTGAGTATTGGACCTATTTTTCGTTTTACTTATGTTCATTTTTAAAAGCATTTAATTACATAATTGCCTGAGATGTGGCGCCGAGGCAGCGGTTCTGAAATTATAAATAAGCTATGTTGGACTGAAGTTATTTAAACGTAAATACGTATTTGATCAACGATTAGCGATAGCAGTGATATTGACGCTAGTAAAGATCTATGCCGTGTTGTGATGTATGAACAAAATAAAAATTTTCCCTAAATACACTCATAAATCTAAGTGCAACAAATAGAGGGTGCGATTAACATAATCAAAAATAAATAACAGTAAAACATTCCATTGTTGTCTTGTATCACCATCAAATTGTTAATCCTGTATTACCCTTGCGATTGCGTCCATAGCCGCACTCGCCCGGCGCCTTGCCGGCACGTGGCCCTCTATAGCTTATATCCTCAATATCCCGATATGTCCTGTATCGCGTTATCTCTGAATCGGCTCATCCGGATCTGCGTGTCCTGGGAATGCCGAACCCTCTAATAGTTTCCTATTGCGCAACGTGACAAATATATATATATATATATATATATATATCTACTTTTATGGAGCCACGCTAGCCACCAGAAAAAGTGGTATGTTGCCAAACTTTACGAAAAATAAGATATGCGATGGATGGGAGAGTGGGCCAACGTAACTCTTATTTAGTGGATTTTTGTTATTATGACTTTACACTTATTATTATTTTTTATCACGCATTAGATATTTTACTAATCCATTAAATAGTACATTAGGTTAAACAGTGTGGCCGAAGTTGAAATGTGTGTCTGTTTCTAAAGATTATTTTTGTGTCCATAACGTTGGGTAGACTGGGTACGGTTGAAACGATTTGGCCTTTATCGTTCATGGTATTATTGTTTATAAACCTAGCGATGATGATGTTATGTCAAATTTAAGAGCGTGTTTCTGACTGCGAAAGGGCTATACCATTTAAGTTCCTGAGGTGCTATATTTAGATGTATACAAAATTTAAAAAAAAAATCCGATTGGTTTCAATCATCCCTATGGTAGGGGCGGTTGAAACACCGATTGGGATCCGTTGAAACGCATGCAAATATTACAAAACATTATATTTTAACATGTTTTATTTGATATAAATTCTATTTATAAACATAAATATGGCACTATATGACGACATTAATCGGTCTTCAAGTTTTTTAATACCTACACATAACGATATTTCCAATCAGTATTTGACGAGTAATAAACGATTAACGCAATTAGCAACAATCAAAAATAATAAAGATCTGCAGTACTCTCTAAAACAAAGCAAACTAAACGAAAATAATTTTAAAAATAAACTAAAAGGAGACATTTCTTCACATAAACAAAAATTTAGCTTAGGAATCAATCTGAGTCGCAATTACAGCAAACATAGCTAAGACCACCCTCTGTGCAGTTTACGTTAGCCCGCTGTTTACAACTGGTGCACTGAATCCATTTTTTCTCTACATTTGCTCTCTGAATATAATGACTTGATGCACGTCGCCTTCGTAAATATCTCAAGAAAGAACAGTGCTTAATTCCATGCTTGTCCGCCGCTTTTCATAATGAATCTTCAGCTTCAACCTCCTCATATGCATCTTTATGTCTCGACAGGTCACTCTGCCCTCTGGAAGCCTTTCTTACGCGAACTCTCGGCATCTAAAATAAGAAAAATAATATATTTACCGTCCCAACCGTTTTCACAACATATGTTTCATCAGTCCCCAAACCCACCTTTAGTAAAAGACAGTTTATAAAATGGTCGTAATAATAACACATTAAAACTAGTTACTATTCCATATTGTACAACCTTCATAAAAATCACAAACAAATACTCAATACTTTGACTTAAATAGAACACACGATAATATCATAATTCTCAAAAAATATTTACTTGTCGGTGCCAAATTACAATACGGTCTCCCTTATTTAAAAACACTGCACGGGAACGTCGCAACATTGAGATACGTGTTCGGACCTGTGGTCCGCTTCGTTTTCCCCTTGCACCCTTCACTCTGCTCATAACTAATATAAAAACTAATATCTCCTCGCGAGATATTAGTTTTGTTTCAAACGTCTTTGTTTCAACCGTACCCGGTCTACCCTAGTTTCTAATTTATGGTTTTCATATATTCATTGTGCATGGCTATGTCCTTTCACTTACATTTTGAGACATAACAAAATTTGCTGAAACTATGGTAGTGACTGTTGTGTCTTCAAATGGTTTTTCGTTTGGTGACTTTTCGATTTGATGATGATATTTCATTAATTGTACAAATTTCAAAATAATCTTTACGTAACTGTATTTCTTTATAAGGTGATCGTCGAATTATTATCATCAGTTATTATAATGTAATCAAATATCATCACCTACCACATAAATATTTAATTGATTACTAATATTTGTCTCCGAGTGTTTAATAACATTTGTTTTCTTTTATATTTAATCTTTTGGTTTATTAAAAATTTTAAAAGTGTGTTTTTAAAAATATTTTTGTGCATAAAACATGCATTTTTGTTTCAAAAGAACGACGGAATAAGCAGTCACAACAGCACTTTAATAAGAAACGTGGTTTCCGTGCCTCGACACGTCCGCATTTCAGAGGGGGACACTCACTTAAATATGAATCATTTCATTATAATACCGTATTCAATCCCTGTTTAGTTCATGTTATTACTTAGGATTAGGGTTGTGAAATGTCAAATCTTATTGACATTATCAAAAATATTTTACACTTTATTTCGTACACATATCCCTATATCTTTTTTTATTTTTCCGTTTAGAAAATTATTTATTTATTTTTTATTAATTAAGAAAGTTATTGCTTTAGTTCTTATTGTTGATAATATTTATGTGTGGTGAGTACGTGTATTGAATATCTTTTGAACGAATGAATCGATTGGGATCAGACTTGGTGTACTTGATCAGATCAGGTGTACGAAGGGATCTAACTGACAAAAGATTTCCACAAAATTTGATGTCAGTCAATGATGTATATTATGAAAATAAATACACACATATATATATAGGATAATTGTTGTTTTATTTTAATAATTCATATACTATTGAACTGTTCGATCTAGTCTACTATATTAGAAATGAAATTACATTCAATGCTCTAAACTTGACCAAAATCCATCATTTTTTCAAGAAATATCATGAACAACAAATTTTCAAAAGTATTTTTATTTCGATCGATTTTCGAAATAAATTGGGTTTTTACGATCAAGTAACTGCGACAAACGTTGCAAGTTTTTTAGAAATTGATTTAATTCATCATAAGTTATTATTGTTAAAAATTTAAAAAATATATTTTCATAATAGCGTTTGAGTTTCTGTGTCGGTCGATTTTTAAGTATAAATACTTTTTGAAATCAAAAAACTGTATAATGCCGTAAGCCCCATTCAAATCAGCTCCATTAAAATCAAATATTTTGCTCATATTATGATTAACATATTTGAAAAATTAAAGCACTTTTTATGTCTCCAATAATTGTAAAAAAAAAAACGCAGCCAATTTTGAACTCGAAAATGTGAGAAATAATTTACAAAAATAATGTTGCTCAAAACAATGCGTGAAATTTTGGGCTGGCATATAAATACACCGCCGCTTAATTTATTTGATATATATATATATATATTTTAATTAAATTTCATGTAAAAAACAATAACGTTTCGAAATATGGCAATTGCCGTCTTAAAATCGATTTGTCCAATTAGCGTTAGGACTATATAATTTTAGTCATGAATATTAGTTATTTCCGTTCAAATACTGCGATTCCTTATTACAATTTTGACATTAAAGAAAATCTAAAAAAAAATAGAAATATCTAAAAAAAATAAATATACCATTTCACAAAAAGCGATAGCCCTATTGTAGCAAGAAAAACGATACAAGCAAAGCCCCGTACATACGATAACTGACACTTAATACCATACAGCGTGACCGCATTACTCTCTGATCTATCGTTCCGCTGCCCTCCGCTTTATCTATGAATCGCTGCAGCGCTATTCCTGTCTAAAAATTGGAGGGAAACTGCAGCCATTTTGCGCTAGAATTATGTGCATGTTTTTCATTCTATTTATTAAATGAAACTGAGCCTTATTGTTATACAGTTACGTGTCATTTTACCGCTGCCTACTTTTATTTATTGCGGAATAAGAAATTCGAATTTTGTTTCTTACTTCTTATGGTCGAAAATCGGGAATCAATGAGATTGTTTCAAGAGGGTGGCAGAGGTTTTATGGGAACAGAGCAAATTCGGCACGTGTCAACCGATGGAATTAGCTCTAATACTTGCATTAATAAAGTGTGAAATTGCCACCGGCGGGCCGTGTTTGTTATAATTCTCTATTAGATTTTTTGAAGTCCTCCTTTTGAGGGGCGCCGAGTCGAAACGGAAATGAGACTTTTTTTCACGTATTACTGAGTGTTATTTTTATCGTGCCAAGTGCCTAACGAATCTGGGGAGTTATGCGCGCTTTCGTAACAAGGAAAAGTTGTAACTCTATTGACAATACAATTGTCCATTTTTTAACACTTTTAGTTTATCATTAAGTGTTTCAATATCAATGAATAAATTAAATATCGTTATTGTATCAGAACTTTATCGCGACTGCTATTGCCTTTCGGTTGTGCATTCTATTCGAAATTATGTAATCATGTGTTCACTTGCTTGCTAACATTTGAAAGCTGAGTTTTAAATGTTCAATTTTGAAATAAACAGTTTTGATAAAATCGAATCGATAAATATTAATTATCATGCGATAAATAATTCAACGATATCGCTCTATGAAGAAAAATAACGAAATTAGATAAAATCGTGGAAAATTCCGGTTTCAAAAATCAATGAATTCTTAGACAAAAAGAAGCGAAATAATTTCTGTGTCCACTGAAGCGTGACGCATTAACAGTACCTAGCCAATGCGTTTTGGACGACTCCGTTTATTGATTGCCCGACCAGTGAGCCGCGACGACGGCGCTGGACAAACAAGGGCCGAAAAAAAAACAATAAAAATAAAGATGGCGGCGGCTACGCCCCCCGTCGCGAGGCAGCTACCGTTTCCAAGTGTCATTCTCCACTGTTCTAAAGACATGGCTATTTCCTGTCGGTTAGTGTTGGGAGGTATCGATGAACGGCCAGTGAAGAAATTGTTGATACGAATAATGAACAGCTTTATTTTAAAAGCAAAAACCACGTTTTTAAAACCCTGTCGTATTTAAAATCTCAATAGCTTAATATAAAAACATTAATGAAAGTTTAATGCTCGCCTCGTACACAATTTAGCTGATATGACGTTTTTTGTTTAAAAAATTACAGATAGCCTTAATTCACTTCATCGAGATAGCTAGTTGTTATAGGTGCGGTATCAAAAACGTTTATATGATGGTCCTCTTTTGTTCATACAGTTGGTACGAGTGGTGCAAATGAAAAGCCACATTTCATAGTGATCGGTGTGTATATGCGTTATAATAGTAATCTATACAGAAAAATAGTACATGATCTACAGTAATACATTCCTAAAAATTGGTAGACGGTTGATTTAGTACAGGTTGGGAGATATTAACGGCCATCGTTATCGATGGAGCGATAACTTCCGTTGTCTATGGCTCGACGTGCTCTCTGGGGCACGGTTATAGCGATTTCGTGGTTACCGATCAGATATTAAAAAAAATAAACAATTCATTGAAAACGTCATAGAATTAATATAGAGCAACATCGATAACCGAATCGGCCACGTCTAAAAATCGGACCCGAAATAACCGGAGCAGTAAATGGTTTTTCAGTTACGTTACGTTGCGTTTATTTTTTTCAATCGATCGTGTTTCAATTCTTCGATATCGAGAATCAATTGCGACCGGCCTGCACCTGTCGTGCGATAGTCTCCATCGGATGGTTTTTATCGATGTCGACACCGGTCGATTGGTTACGCGCATTCCTTGCGTTATCGACCGAACAGTACGATAGAATTTGACGGGAGTCAGCGACATCGATGTCGAATTCGAAATCGAATCATTTTATTGCCTGCTGTAGGCCGCTATTAAAGTAGTGTGTTTGCATGCGCGGTAATAGTATTCCTGGAATATTATGGAAGTTTTAGCTGCGTTTTAGATTCCTTTCCAACTTCAATCAGCGGTCTTTAACTTTATCGTGTATACTGCACTTCAAATGTTCACTGCCATTTTCGTTTGGAAATTGAATAGGAGTCAGGCAATAAGTTATTATGAATATGGAAATTGCGCTTCCAAAAGATTGTCGTGCTAGTCATGAATAAAAGTTGCATCCATCCACTTAACTGTGCTCTATAAATCAGTTCTCGAAAGTATTCGATCGGTACGATTAGTCCAAAAATGGTACGAAAGATATGGCACAAAGCGCCCCACGCTTTTTTCACAATAATAGTAATATTTTCGTTCATTATTTTATTCCAATATTAAGAATTATTTTCCATTTTAGGTCGATTTATTATTTAATAATAAAGTTACATTTATTATTTGATAATAAATCAAACAATCAAGCGTGTTTTCTAGTTTTTGAAATACATTTTATTTTCTAAATTTTAGTCTCAAAACAATATCAAAAGTATTTATAACCAAAGCCTTGATTTTAGAATATCTTACGTGTGAATTAAAGTTTATATCATTCATATCTGAGTAACCTTTCCATTTGATTTTACTATTACAGTACAACGCACGAAACTTTGCCGCTGTGAAGTTCGTTATAAAAAAGTCGCAATAGCGTAAAATAGAAACGCGGTGGAAAAGGAGGGCGGAGGGGAGTAATACCTGGCCATTATATCATTCGTATTTTTAGGTAATATCAAAATTTTGATATTTTCTTTCATATCTATTATTTTTTTATTAAAAAAAATGATAAATTTCATGTTTCAAGTGATTAATTTTTTCAAATATTCAATTTTAAATTGTTCAATTCAATTCAATAAAATTTCAGAAATTAAAGTTATTTCAATATTTTGTTTTTTAAAATATGAAATTATTATTGCCGTCGGTCCTTGATAAAGCTACAAAGTTTAAATGAAATCTGACCGTTTAAAGTGGATAAAAATCGAGTCCAAAAGAGTTGGTTACAAACATACATACATACATACATATAGGTGAAGCTAATAAAAGCGAGTTGAAAAAAACAGCAACGTCAATTTACATAATTTTAAAGAATACATGTTAGTGATTGTCCCAAACATATTTTTACCTTTCTTTTATCATAACAATGTCTGCGGTAATCAAAAATATTTATTAGGGATGCATTGACGTAACATTGTTGAAAAATGTTAAAAATGCAATAAATGCAGAAAAGTAATTTTTGATTTCAAGCAAAATAGAATATATGACTACCAAACAGGAAGCTATATAATTCGTGTAAGCGATTTTATCTAAAATATAGAAGCTTAAAACTGAAGTCTCGTTTTAGCTGACTATCCGACGGTAAAGAAAAATTTTTGTACGCTGCGATACAAAAACAGCACCTTTATTTAACTAGTAACGAATTTTCAAATATTTCTTTGGAAGTACAAATGATATCACAGTTACCTCGTAGATGTAGGCAAATATGTTGAACCAAGAAGAGAGTATGCACCTACTAATTTGCGCCTGCAGCACATATAGTATTTAAATTACTAAGAAAACAAAAAAATTGATGGTAATGAAGTTTTATCATATTCACTTTATTCTATGGTGACTGACTGCAATGGAGGTTCCATTAATGATTTTTTGACGTGACAACGTCTTATAAATTGGTTTGCCGGGTGACACTTCAAGAAACTGCGTTACGCTCCGCTCACGTTATGCGCTCAAAATGAGAGCGAGTGGAGGCACGCGTCCCTTCCACTCGGGCATGGTTAGCCCGCCTAAGAGCGAGAGAGAGACAGACATAAAAGTGAAAGGCACGCGTCCCTTCCACTCAGATAGGAACAAGTTAAGTTGTAGTAAACGCTGTTTCATTGTACGCAAATGTATTGCAAGTTATTGTATGTATATTTGTATATAAATACGTATGTATGTGTAAAGGTAAAATAAAATTTTGTTAATATGAAATTCAGTGCGAGATTCTTTGTATAAATTAATGTTTTAAATATAATTCTTTGTATAAATAAATGTTTTAAATTGTTACTATTATTTCATCCTTCTTCCTACTATACGAATGAATATTCACATTAAAATTATTTTACCACTCAAAGTCGTTGTCACGTAAAACTTTCGCCCGTATACCGACTTTACAGGCAACCAATTTTTAAATTGATATTCCTTTAGCTTTTGTTTAATTTGACATAACGCAGTGTAGTAGTCGGGATTATATCTACAACCTACACAATACACGCATATTTGTTGCAACTCGACATCGAAAAATGTTAACATTTTGACTGTAAGCGATAAACCTGTATATCGGTTTTCCTCTTCGCATTACACGATTAAATATTGACGCTAACTAGGTAACAGTTAATTTTACGTTAATTTAACCGATAGAAAAAGATAGTTTTTCACATACAATAGAATGTAATCAGTGCACCTGTTGTGGTACATTCCTGGGTGACGCGGTCCCTTACGAAGGTGCCAACATTACGATTCGATTCGGTCAAATAGATCGAAATCAATTTGACGATTGTTAAATACGTCTGGAGTATATTTCATCAACTAGGGTAAGCATGATTAATTTTTTTAGGACAGTTTTATGCCTTAAAGGATTGAGAAATGATTGCCATAGTAAGTAAAACCTTCAGAAGACAGCTTAGAATAGAAACAAAGTTTAGAAAAGTGAAAATAATAAACTGATGTCGTTGGGCTTGAAAGAAGGGTTTTAAGCTATTGCATAGCTTCTATCGCGGGCCTTGAGCGTGGAGACCGAATCCAGAAATTTCGTAACGAAAATAACCTAGCACCCCCCACTCCGACCGGCACAGCGGTGATACTTTTTACTTTTGCCATCTATCGATAAATAGCAGAACTTTTAATGACTTTTTTGAAATATCACTCTTGTCTCTTTAGTTCAGCAACTCGCCTCTTGGTGGCATAGGTTGTATCGGCGTTACTGCGCATGCGTAATCCCCCTCTTCGCCCCGCAATCTGGTGACTCATGCCTGCTTAGAGTTTCGGCGTTAGGGCACCTCCTCAAAAAAAATACTGCATAAATAAAATAAATAAATAATTATAATTGCATAAGTTGATAAAAAATACTATGCAATAGCTGTACCGCGGCAGTCCCCGAGTGCCACACGTGTTTTTTATAAATACATAAATCACTTAAATATTATTATCAGGAGATTAAGTTATCTACCAGATTTTTATTATTATTATCTTGTTATTAATATTGCCATTTATTATAACGATGATGTATTGTAATTATTCATTGTGTTAATTGTTTTTTTACCCGTTAATTATATTTTACATGCGTAATTAATACATATAATTTTACATATAACATTATTTATTTTTAATACTTTTCATAAATATTATGATAGTTATAAACGATCAAGAAATATAAATTTACATGTTAAAAATTGTATAGACAAATCAAATATTTTATCAAGTATGTAGAATTTATTAAACATTATATCTATTTTCCTGCTTCTATAAAAATGTCCTAAATACTGACAATGAAAAAATCGGTGTATGTTTAAGATCACTCGACAAAACTTCATCAAGGCGACATTAACAATAAAGAACAAAATTATTTTTTTTGTTCTATATTCATAAAGTAACATTTAAAATTATAATTGTAATTGTGTGTAATAATAAAATTATAATTATGTAAAAATAATTTTGGTAAATTTTGCTCTGACTTATCGTCATTTATACTCTAAAAATAAAACAATAAGATTGTGGCCACTGAATTGAACATTTTTGATTGAAGATTTGGTACATATCTAAAAAAAAACTTTGTCATTCTTTGTGCTTTCATTTGGATCGTTTGATGTATTCAAATCTAATTATGATTTCAAAAAATCCACTAACGACTTTGATGTGCCTTTTACGATATCAATATGGAAATCTCCACTCAAAGTTATTGGCAATGTATGAACGTTTCGTTTGAGAAGAGTAGATTCCAATTTAGTATAGAGAAGTCAATTTTCAGAAATTTGGAAGGAAAATCGACTGAGTAAGAGAGAAGCTACGATAAACGCCAAATACTTGAATGTGAGCTGATTAAACTTTAAAGTTCAATCATGTCTCGCCTCGAATAGACACGTTTAATTTTTTACTTAAAAGTCGAAACGCATACACCGATTAGTTTATAAGTCATCCATATCATTAAAAAATATAGAATTTGCCTGAGCGCGAAAGATTTTCGCTATTAGTAAGACATAGAAAGTGTCTTGTGATCTTAACCATACTATTTCTTATAACAGGAGATAATGTCTCACACACACACACATACACATCACCACAACAGATTTTTATCACATTTACATTAGTATACACGTGTATAATATTAAATAAAACATTGGCATACCGTGTTTATACCAAATACTGAATGCGACCGTTACGTCATGCGACTTTACTCGAACGAGCGTTACAGCCGAGCATGACGACTCAGTTTCTTTCGGTACCCACAAACAAATTGCTTAGTGTGCCTGGAAGTTTACCTTACATAATAACGAAATACTTATTATAAGTGTGCAATATTCTTAAACTTTTTCTCATATTCGTCATACGATATAATTAGGTTTGTTGCGTTACGTGTAAGATTTTATTAATTATGTATAATCCTTTTACAATAGTTTTTTAAATTATCTGCGTTTGTATAGCTCATGTGTGGTCACCTTAAATGATCGTAGTTCTCATACCTGCGAGGTTACCATACAACGAGCAGGTTCTGAGCCACGGGGCGTCACGTCGATCTATTAATTAATAGTTTTATTTGAAACTTATTGGATGATTAAGGAGGAAATGACGAAGTGTTGAAAATACCTTGTAGAAATCAATCATAGGCAAAATAATATTATATAAATTATAATAATAAATATACAATAAATTACGATAACATCCTTCGACGGAGGTTTTATTGCCATGAAAATTATATTGCTTTTTAATTCCGTCAAGATAAAAGAATAATTGCTACTTTTAAAAATGTAGCTAATATATTTCGTAGAGCGATACAAACAGATAATATTTTAACGTACCTTTAGTATCATTCAATGCAAATAGGGCTCCATTCCTTCATTATAATGTAAATTTAGTTACATATAAGATTTATACTGAAGTCGTTTCAATAAGTATGCTAAAATTCGGTGGGTATTATATATTATTATTGTTTATTGATAAAGGGAGTACACATTTTGGTAGTATAATATGTATTTAACTAAAATAAGAAAAAACCCTCTTCATTTAAACGATCTATCGTAAACCACTGCCGAACTTGGACCCTGTGCTAAAGGACATTATTTGTGACACTTTTTGCCATGATGCGCTCCAATAATCACATAGAGCAGACGAATTGGTAACCGCAACATAAGACCTGACGCTTGAGAAATTTAATCTATGCTATTATACTGTTGACCACTTAAATGACCACTGGCTTGTATATTTTAAAATCTGGATGATGGGTAATATATATAATACCACCAACAGTGCTAGCATGAACGAATACGTTTTACCTTTTATCTAGCATGACACGACATTTTGCCTACGTGGGGTTTTATATTGACACATGTCACGGGCTAAAGAGTTTGTCTTCATTACTTAGCATGAATGACAAAAAGGACTAGTTTCCATCTACAGCTTAATCGAGACATATTCCTTTATCAATCAAGATGTGACAGCACCTATAGAGAAATTATTTCGTATCAAAAGATTTCTTAGATAATTGCACTTATAAACTTTTAAGTACCACACAATACTAAATTTAAATCTCTTCAAATTTAAGTATTGCTTAAAAAATACCACGTTCGTCGTACCATAATTAAAATCATTTGGATGAAAGTTTTGTTTAGGTGAAGTGCAGTCATAATTGGCGCAGTTATACGAATATGTAAGGTGAGTATATATATATTTATTCGAGAATCGTGAAAGTGCTTTCTTTTATCTAAATTGAAATTTACAAATTATTTTTAATAACCGATTCAATAAACTATTTTTTTAGAATATTGAGAGCTTTGTATTTTGGTACATGTAAGCAGGTCAGTACGAACGCGTATGGTCGTAAAACTATTCGTAGAAGTTTGAGAGGTGTCAGCGATCCATTTCTTTTACCTGGTGTAGAGTTTCAACAATTATATCGCTTTACTAAAGATGTAGTTCATTATCTTATTGAGGAATTCCTCCAAATAAACTCATGGGTTGCCCACCATATGTACAGGTAATGTTTTTCGTCACACGAGCTAAGTGTAGTAGATATTAAAGGTCAATATGTTTTACTAAAGATATGTCTTAGATAAAACTATTTTAGGTATACATTATACTATAGTTCTCTGTTCTATAAATTTTTATGTTGGGAGCTACAAATGCGGATTAATGAAGACACATGATGTGTTTACTTAAGCCAGTCAGCAAATACCTTCAAGATTCACAAATGCTGTTGAATCGGTAATTAAGTTTTTTTATATATATGAAATGATCTAAGCTAGCTATTTGAATTGTAATAAAACAAAAATATTTTTTGTTGACAGTCTTATGAATCGTTGGATAAAATTCCCAGGTACGTCTCTGTGGACGAGATGTAATTAAATCTGGTTTTTATGAAAAATTTGAGACTGCCTAATATATTGGTTATGAATTACACTCATGTTGGAGTATTTCACCTTCAGAAAACAGTTCAATATATAAACCAGTCACTCATTAAAGTGCAAACGTAGAAACCATATTTATTATATTTGCAATAATCATGATAAATTATTTAAATTTGTAGTCCTCAAGTATAAAATTACCTATTTTATTTATTTTAAATCATCATCATCATCATCATCATCATCATCGCTCAACCTTCAGCCAGTCGCAATGACTGAAAGGGACAAGTCCCGATACACCGAAGGAGCGTAAATATCGGGGAGTGTAGGTTCTAGCTTGGATTAGGAGTGACGGGAGTGTAGAGCCAGCCGGTATTCGTGCAACCTTTAGCCAGAAACTGGATTCGGGATAGGTAATAGATACTATAGTGTGTCAATAAATATAGTGGGAAGGTATGTTCCTTTTGTTTCTCTTTCGTTCTTCGTTTCCTTTGCTTGGTGCAGGCTTTGACGTCCATTTCTGAGAGTCGGAACAGTTCATCTGCAGCCTTTCTAATTTCTACTGTAGTCTGTGCTAATGTCGTTTATTCTTCTTGGTTCCTGTTGTAAAAACTACTGTCTTGTTATGCGAATCTCCCAAGTGCGAATAACTTTCTGTTGTAGAAGAACTTAAAGCAGAGTTGAGTAGATGGTGTCGAGCTCTTAAACAAATCCTTTCTGGATTTTTCTTCAGTCGATTTTTCATTGTTTATGTTCTCAGCTTGGTGAAGAAGTTTTAGCGACCGTTAAGAACTTGACAAGTGTCATCGACAGCCTTTTAAGTTTCTGCTTTGCTCTGTACTATAATCGCCTTTTCTTCTTGGTTTCTGTTGTAATAGCTCGGTCTACCCAAGGCTCTCATGTGTAACTAGGATGTCTAATTTTTCTTTCTGTTGTAGTACATCTTAAGGCGGTGCTCATCAGATGATGTCGAGCTTTTGCTTTGAAAAAATCCTAATTTCCTAATTTCCTTCTTCCTTTAATCTTTTATTCTTATTTTTCTTCCTTTAGTGCAGATCTCAATGTTCGTTTTGAGAATTGGTAAGGTCATCCACAATCTTTGTAATCTCTAGTTTCAGTTAGAACCAACAAAGTTCAGCTATTACCTTATTAATTTCATGTTTGCCCATTTTTGTTACTTACTGTCATAGCTCATTCTTGTCTTTGCAATTATCTCATATGTAACTAGAGTGTCCAACTTATTCTTTGTCTTTGATCTTAAAGCAATATCTATTAGGTGGTTTTGAACTCTTCTTAAAGAAAACTTTCCTAATTCTTATCTTCTTTTAATCTCTCATTCTTTATTTCCTTTGCGTGGTGTAGGTTTTCAGTGTCCATTTCTACTAGTTGATAATTTCATCCATAGCTTTTTTTTTTTTTGCTCTGTGCTAATGTGGTCCATTCATTATGGCCTTGTATGGCCCTTGTTGTAATGAATAGTTCATATCTTGTTTAAGAGTGTCTTCCAGTATAATTAGCTTATTGTTGCATAAATCTTAAAGAAGTTAAGTAGTGTCAAGCTCTTCTTAAAATAAATCCTCCTTTCTTAATTAATTTCTTTCGTCAACTCTGCGTTCTTCACTCCGTGCAAGGTTTTCAGTATCCATCTGGAAATTGATGAAGTTCATCAATAGAATTTTAATTTCTAATTCACTCTAATCTAATGCGATCCGTTCTTCTTTGTTCCTGTTTGTAGATGATGCTGCACGCCCATGTGTAACTAGAATCCGACTTCTCTTTCTATTGTGGTAAGTATTGAGATGGTGTAAGTAGATGGTGTTCACTCGTCTAAAACAAGAAAAACTCCTTTTTAATTTTTTTTTCGTTTTCTTTTCATTCTTCATATTTTTGCTTGGAGCAATTTTCAGTGACAGTTTTGAGAGTTGATGAGGTCCATCACCAGCCTTTCTAATGTCTGATTTTCTGATCTAATGCAGTCCATTCTTCTTTTCTTCTTTTTTCGTTGAAATGGCTCATGTCTTTCTACACGAGTCTACTATGTAATAGGCATCTACTCGTCCACAGTCAGTCGTCGATGATGAGCAGCGCCAATACGCCAAGTCTCAAGTCTGTACCGTTCTTCGTCGGAGAGTTCCACCGTGCACGGAAACCAGCGCCGCTGAACCGTTTCGTCCACAGTCAGTCGAGCTATGATGAGCAGCGCCAATACGAAGTCTCAAGTCTGTGCCGCTCTTCGTCAAAGAGTTCCACCGTGCGCGAAATCAGCGCCGCTGAACCGTTTTATCGTCCACGGTCAGTCGATGATTAGTAGCGCCCGTACGCCAAGTCTCAAGTCTGTGCCGTTCTTCGTCGAAGAGTTCCACATGCGCGGAAACCAGCGCCGCTGCACCGTTTCTCGTTCACGGTCAGTCGAGCGATGATTGCAGCGCCCGTACGCCAAGTCTCAAGTCTGTGCCGTTCTTCGTCGAAGAGTTCCACATGCGCGGAGACCAGCGCCGCTGCACCGTTTCTCGTCACGGTCAGTCGAGCGATGATTAGCAGCGCCCGTACGCCCGTCTCAAGTCTGTGCCGTTCTTCGTCGAAGAGTTCCACATGCGCGGAAACCAGCGCCGCTGAACCGTTTTCTCGTCACGGTCAGTCGAGCGATGATAAACGCCCGTGCCGCCAAGTCTCAAGTCTGTGCCGTTCTTCGTCGAAGAGTTCCACATGCGCGGAGACCAGCGCCGCTGCACCGTTTTCTCGTTCGCGGTCAGTCGAGCGATGATTAGCAACGCAAGTGCATAAGTCTCAAGTCTGTGCCGCTCTTCGTCGAAGAGTTCCACCGTGCGTGGAAACCAGAACTGCAGCAACGTTTTAATGTCTACGGACGCGATCCGTTGTCAGAACAGTCATTATGCATTAGCATTACTTTTGCCGTTAAAATATAATAGGATATTGTGCAAAGTTATCTTATGTTTCCACATTTCCTTAAGCCCTTATTATATATCAATACAAAAGAAACATTGCACATCTTGTGCTAATATTATTATTATTGCGTTTCATCCATAAAACTTTTCCCCTTGCATCTAAAGGTTTCACTTCAAAATAATAATATATACATATATATATTTCTTGCGTTGTTCTTTCATTCTGGTCTGCATATTCTTCGCTTGATGCACATTTTACTATACGTTTCTGGTTGATAAATGTCATGAACAACCTTTTCAATTTCTCATTTGCTATAAGGAATAAATTCGTTCTTCTTCAACCATTGTCTAAATGAGTTTTCCATAAGCTTTGCATCCAATGTTCCTTTTTGTTGTAGCAGATTCTGAAATGGTGTAAGTAGAAGGCCCCAACTCTCTCAATAAGAAAATATAAGTTCTTTACTAATTTGTTCTTCACTTGGTGCAAATTTTCAGTGTTCATTTCAAAGAATTTGTACAGCTCAAATTTTAATCTTACTTCGCTCAGTGCTAATGTTGTATTCTAATCATTTTGTAGATCCAATGTTAACTCAAATAATTGATTTATATGATGTGTTATTGCCCTGCAAAGACAGTGACCGCCACCTTTATTTAATGACATGCACTCCTCCTACTTGATAGTGAAATTTGTAACAGCTCCTAGATAATGAAATTTATGAGAGCAACAGTAATATCTTATTTATGTATTAGTACATTAAGTAGCTGTGCATTACCTTATAATAATATAAACTATTAACCTAAGAATAGTGCTACCAATCAATCCAAAGCAGTCTTGTTACATAATATACCTACTTATTGACCAGTCAGGTTCTGGTGGTTAGTAATATTATCAAAAGAATTATGTTATCATTCAATTTATCGTCGCTTAATTATACAGTAATGTACATCCTATAGTGTATAATACCTAGCAAAGAGTTACTCACTAATTAGTATATTATATATAATGATTGTGCTATACTATGAATAAATTCTAAATATTCCATCAGATAACAATACCTATTATTGACCTCCTAATCCTATGATGATATAACTATTTTGTAGGTATATTACCAGTCCATGTGCAAAGTTTAGTGGTA
>BGZK01002592.1:0-49339 GCA_005406025.1 Eumeta japonica | reverse complement strand
TTAAATTTATATTAAAATCTTTGCTTTATGTTATTAAAAAAAAATAGTAAACTCGAATTATTTCCCTATCGAATATAAAGGCTTTAATCAAAGTAATATACACAGCAGAATAACATATCCTTCATCTCCCTTCATCCGCCCAACACAAGACATGTGTAGCTTGATATTAAAATATCGTGTTTTCTCTCAAAGATTTGGCTTACTAACGAATCCCATCTCGATAACTTACTTCCATAACGGACGATTATAACTTTTAAAGTTTTTGCTTTATAAGTTCAACTCGTTAACTGGGATTAAAGTTGAGCGCGGCGTGTTTGCGACTTAAATCAAAAGTTGTGCGTGTTTTTCCTGCTTGCTCTATTCGAATATAAGCCAAAAGGTGCTGTAGTAATTTAAGCTAATCGCAAACGGCGATACTACAAGTTACTTACTATATTTAAAACTTATTATCATCAGTTGTATCAGATTTCAAAATTCTTACCACAATTTTTTTCATTTATACATTTACGTTTATATAAAAAAAATGTGAGCCGTCACGGGACGCCTGGCAGATGTGAAACATCAAGTTTGTATAAGTAATATGCATTAAAGACAAAATTACGACGAGAACTAAATGTAGCATAATGGAATAATTAAATATGATGATTTTTTTACAGAAAATGATGACAATTTATTTAGTAAACATTTATTTTCTTTAAATAAAAAATCCAATATTAAATTAAGTTGCCACAATTTAATTCATTTCAACTGTAACTTCAGTAATAGTTATATTCGATGTTTCGCTTGTCACAATAATAATTGATTACTAATAATCAATTATTAATCAAAAATACAATCATATTAATCAAAATGTGGTAATGTGTACGGTGTGGCGACGGGTCGCCACGCTATACTATAGATATATACAGTCCATAGGTAGTAAGTAGTGTGTACGATATGGCGACTCGTCGCCACACAGTACACACTACTATAAATAGACTGTATATATACCCTAATATAGCGTCGCCACGCCAACAATCCGGTTTACCTTGCGCTTATAGATGTTTCACATCAACAAACAAATATATAATTAAATTATATATTTGTTTGTTTTTCGTATAAAAGTGAAAGGATACGCGCTGTTTAATGTGCAATTTCCTAGTATACGAGTACGCATCACTATTAAAATTATTCATGATGAATATGTAAATTGGAGTAAAAATTGATAAAACCTCAGTGTTTGGAGTAAATCGGTATAAATATTATTAGTCCCGAAGCGGGCAGCTTGTAATAATATTTTCAATGTGTACGCGAAGTTAGAGAACACTTAGTGGCCATTAGCTTTCAAACTCCTGTCCCCTACGTCGTAGGCAGAAACCGTTTTCTTAATCTCATAATAAAAATAGCATAGACGGAGCAATAAGAGGAGCTACAATCTCCTTTCTACTTGGACTTGTTTTTCTCAAAACGTCTGTAATATAACAAGAGGGCATAGCAATATAATTGACAAGCACGCCCCTGACAAAGATAATACTTTTTTTCCACCTTTATGAACAAATAGTCCAATGATGTGCCTTACCAAATGTATTATCGACAATTTTCGCACTTTATTTTTACCATGAATTGATATTTAAACGCTTTAGAATTTTTTTCTGTATCAGTAAAATGTCCAACATTAATACGAATAATGTTCATGTAAATTAAATGTCTGTCTGTTTGTTCGGGCTAATCTCCGAAACGGAGAAATGAATTGTGATCACAGAGCATCGCTCTGTATTTATTCCCTCAAGCATCAAAAGTGACGAAAAATGGTCTCTGACATTCCAATAATGATTACGTAATCCCTAAAATCCAGTTATAGTAATGGACACTGCGATAGATTATTTATTTGCTAAAAACTGAGAAGTTTACGGTTGTAATAAAGATAAAATCTATTTTATAGAAAAACTGAATTTTCATAAAAATAAATCTATATTTAATTAATGATGATATTGATAACACAATGCTCGCTTATTTAAACAATTAAGTAGGATAATACTTATTTTAAAACACGAGTATTATGTTTTATAAAGAGTATTATTTTCATATTTTCTACACATTTATATACATGAAGATCGTTGTACAACATCTAATATCTGTATTTACTAAGTATAATAAAAAGGTGTAAATATGACCCCAGTGCAATTTCGTAATTGATGTGGTTCGGCCAGGCTGTGTTTAACTTGACTGCAGGACAAAAATGAGTCAGTTCGCCAGTAAGAAACTACACTCTCTCAGAATACAGATGTGATGCAATAGCTTTCGCTGTTGAGTTTCATCTGGTGACTGAAATTTCTTGTAGCCCAGTCCGTCTTTCTCTGTCCCACTCCCACTTCTATCACCATACTCCCCCTGTATCGCCCTACTCCTCCCTCTCCCTATTCCTATTAGATACCCTATTCCTACAGAAAAGGTTAACAAGGCACTGGTTACTTGTCTGAGGTTGCGAGTGTTCATGGGCGGCGGTGGCCACCTGCTCGTTGATGGTTCGCATGCTCGTTTGTCCCTCTAAAATGCTAAGAAATAATTTATAAAATGCTCTGTTTAATTTAGTTAAATATAAAATCTCTCGAAGATGTTTCCGTGTTTTTTATTTATTATTTTTATTTATTTATTATTTCCGTATTTATTATTTTTTTATTAAAACGTACGTGTATGATATATATTTTTATTTATTAAACTATAATTTCTAATAGCAATTAGTTATGACTTTTTGTTTATTGAAAACGTGAAATAGTAATGATAGAAATACTATTAAGGCTAGCGAATGGACATTTCGTACCATTTATTTAAATAATTATTAGAAGGAAGTTCCTTAACGTGACTTTTCTACGGTAAAAGTTGACTGGTAGCAAATGTAAAACAAAGGAAATACGTTATGCCCGCAATCCCATGAAATATGCATCGCGATAAAATATTAAAGAATTTCTGAGATTCAACTGGATTAAAATCAAAAACGTGATGATATCAGCATGGCAGCTTGCTCCTCGTCCGACCGGTCTTGTCCATAGAGACGTATCAATCGATACGAGTGTCGGCTTTCACGCCGCCAGATGTATCGATTTTATGACAATTACTAATTTTCGAACGACGTTACTAAATTTGGATCGATTAATTTCCGAACGTAACACGAGCACACACTTGTGATAGACGATGTCCGCTAATACGTCACCGCTTGCTTGAACAACGTTATGGGCGAATGCGGAGTGAGGTGCAGGTGTATTAAACTGACCACATTTCTCATTTTAAATCCAATTAAATCTCAAAAGCTCTTTATTTTCTTGTAATAATACTTATTGAGATACAGAGACACACCTTTGCAAAAGGTGAATTAATTGTTATTTCACAAATCCGGCTGAGAATATTCGACCAGGCAATGAAATCAAGGAACCTATCTGTCTCTCTTCTCAAATACTTAATTGCATTGAACAACTAAATGGTCCGTCATTGTGCACCGATCGGAATAACTTCAGAACGAACGTTTCATTTTTCGCGTTTTACGTTTCGCCTTCATGCGTTACAATGGCGCGTACCCTGCTGAAAATACATTTTGTCCAAATTTTCTTAATGCGCCAAAAGAAACACTATTCCATAAAATACAAAATCCAATGCATACAATCTTCTTTTTTATATAAGTAAAGAATTAAAATAATGAACACCTTAACGTATAATTATATTACATGCAAAAATAAGAGGCAAACTTTCAAAATAACCTTTAGGCTTCGAGTTAAACAAAACGCTTATCGCTCAGCGCAACCGGATCGCTATATTCCGCTGAGCAAAGCGACGCGACGCGACGCCCAGACAAAAGACACGTTTGAGTCAAAATGAAACTTAAGGCGAGCACACCCCCAAACTCTATAAGCATACTGTAATATTATACGTTACTTTTTTAGCCGAAATTAGATTTGTTACGGAGTCGTTGTCGCTTCCTCCGTTTATGAGGCAAAATTCATCTTGTCCAGTTCAAAGTACATTATTTATGGCACACCTTAAGCTTTATGGCCCATAAAGCTTGTTCCCGGGCCTTTATTCGTCTCGTGACAAGTACCTCCTTATGTATTGTGACGCACCTGTCCTATGTAATATTTTATTCGTTCATTCGCCATAAAGATTGCTTTTATTGAGTTTGGAGTTTCGTTGCTATGGCGTGTAAACAGGGTGATTTATACGTGTAAAAGTTATGCTCGGGGAACACATGGCGTGATATATTAACTTTATTCACGTTATTACTATTTTTTTTTTTCTTCTGAAATATGAATGTACTCATCTGTTGCGATGAATCACAGTTTTAAAATATACGAAATACAAAATGTGGATGACAACCTGATGATCAGATATTTACACTAAGACCCTAAAAAATTCTATATTTCATATAAAATATTTAACGTCTTAATATAATAATATGTCTATTTATATTAATATAAATAAATCTATGTATATGCTATCTAGAAGTCGATTTTTTTAGGATTACATTGCATCTTGTTACTAATTTATTGGTAATCACTTCCAAAATCCAGATTCGCTTCGAGAAATCCTTGACGAATGTTCATCTTTTTATCCAAATTTCAGCGAAGGCCTTAGCAGCCGATCTTTTCTACGCTGCCATTGACAATGTCTCTGAAATTGGCAGATTGCAGAACACACCGCTCGCAGAAGGAAAAGCTTCGACCCTCTGGAAATATACGATAAATGGACCTTTGTCGTCATTATTATATTCGAGACGACCTATGCTTTTAGTTGGAGAGTTAGACGTTGGAGAAGGGATTGTGTATGAGGATTGACTAGGAACTACGTTGGAGAAATGAGGAGGGGAGGTAGCATCGTTCACACGGGGCAGCTGAACAATATCCATCTTATTTAATTTCAAATTTGTCCGATGTATCTCTTTGCGGGCACGTATTTTCGATAGCTTTTTTTTCTTTCATCTTCAGAGCAGGACATGGTTGTAGACCAGATGAGCAGGACATCATTGACATAGCAGCACGTCTGAGGCTGGCCCGTATCATCAGGCAGATAGTCCATCTTGGACACGTAGCCTTCTTTACAGATAATATACTATAATAGTTTATAAAAATAGAATTAATATGATCCCAAACAAAAACATCACTAAAAAAAATGGCAGAAGAACAGTAATAATACGCACACAGACATATATACAGAATATAAGCATGACAATGAATGCTTGATATAAATAAAATATCAGAAAAAATTACACAAGCGAATACCTGATGTATGCTT
Source organism: Eumeta japonica (assembly GCA_005406025.1). NCBI lineage: Eukaryota > Metazoa > Arthropoda > Insecta > Lepidoptera > Psychidae > Eumeta > Eumeta japonica. Next base: position 44,080 of record BGZK01002592.1, on the reverse strand, counting down.
CTACTTGTTTCGTTACATTACCCGTATTCTTTATAAGCGATTTCTCACACGTAACACTGTTATAAAAAACTTTAATTACAATGTGGATATCTTTTTTAAGCAATTTATCGTATATATTACTCATCTCTATGACAACTTCTCACATTTAACACAACAATGTCATATGTATAAGTTGTATAACTGTGATTATATTATGGATAGAATTTGCAAGGGATCGCAGAGCATTGTTTTGCTTTGCATAAATGATAGATATTTTTTTAAAACTAATAATACTCGTTAATTACATAAATGCAGTGACAACTAGTTAATTACGTAACTGCAAATGACAATATCCCGCATAGAGTATTATTATATAACACTTATTATAATGTAGATAGCTTATTTAAGCGATTTTCCCCAAAAAAATATATATTTTTATATGTTCGCATATATTGAGTGTACAAGACATTTATGAGGACTTTTTCTCAAAAAATAAAAATTAGGTATATTACACCGCAGACAGATTTTTAAGCGATTTTTCACGCAACATATTATCATAAAATCGCTAATTTTATATAAGCAGTACTACGGCTAAAATATGTTAATATAATATAACTATAAAACTTTCTTCGCCGTTGTCTTATTTCTTTTGCCAACTTAAATTTTACTGTTTTTATTATATGGCAAAGATAAAACATTTTCGTTATAACAAAGCGAAGAAACAATAATAGTTTTGATCAAATTTGAACACAATATGATCATTTCAAGTTAGGTATTTAATAATTTGTAATAGACAAACACTCTGCATTAACCCACGTCCCAGACTGACATAAAGAATTTCGAAAAATTGTCATCAATTATTCATTATTTTTTTATGTGTTCGTAATTTTGTATCTTAAACGTCATAAAATATGCCTTAAGTCGAAACTCAGGTACTTGTCTGTACAAATCCCACTTCAGAGAAATTGGACACACTTCGGAAAGTAATTGGCTCGTATCTTAATAGATCGTAAAGAAAATGACTCGTCGAAACCTCATCGAAAGGATTTATTGCCCATCTTCCGGGTCCATCATTGGGCCTTCGTCGCCATTAATATTGATAAGGATCCATCAAACTCAAACAAATGAGGCCGAACGTTAAAAGTTAACTTGTATCCATCGAAAAGTTTCATTATTCACCTTCCGGCTCCGTTACGGGAAGGGTTCGATAATGAATACTGTCACAAAACCATATCCTTATATTGGTGCAAGGATTGAAATGGGGTGTAAAGTAAATGTTATGTAATATATGATATGAATCCGGAACTATTTCGTACGTAACGAAGAATTAGGGCTTGTTAATGCTACCGTGTTTCCAGGAATTACTTTAGATAAAGACTTCAACGTGGTTACCATATCAGTAAGATAGCAAATAGGCTTAGCTCTGCCGCCTATGCAGTCAAAAAAATAAGAAATTTATCAGACATAGAAACTAATATAAGTTTATTTGAGTTCGCGTTATTTACAAGTTAGGACCTCGTGTATCTCTTAGCAATAATTTAAGGGAATTGGAATCTTAACTCTGGCATTCGTTTGTGAAAAATTATCATATGTAAAAAACATAAATGTTTAAAAGAAATAGCGATCGACACAAACTCAATACCAGAAATAAAAATAAACTGACTTTATACACTTATAAAAATAAACTCACAATAAAGTCACAAATTCGTTTAGAAGGCTTCATGTACGCATGTTCAATAGGGTTCCTGTAGATATACAAAATTTACATTTATATAAATTTAAAAGTGCTGTTAAACAATCACTCGGTTAAAAAGGGTATTACACAATTTCCGAACATTTAGAAAACCAATATCCATGGGCATCAGCGGCTCGACTTCTTTCATTAATAAAATTAATGGTTTGTATTTGTTTTGGGTATGCATGATGAAATAACAAAATCACAAAAGAGCTACCCTTAAGTTTCTTGCTTGTAAATTCGCCAAAAATTATGACGCGCTTCAAGTGATATTTTATGAGTTATGAAAAATAGTTATTTTGAATACGAATTTGAATTTAAGCACTTAGAGAAAAAGTTGATGTGTATTCCCCATACAAAAATGCACTACGAACCCATTATAACATTGTTAATTTATCGCACCTAACCTAATCGAAAGAAAAATAACTCGCCAGCACTTGAATTCCGATACATACAACGTGTCCCAAAATTCAACGATAAGCGGGCACCGGCGGCTGGACCTGCCCATGACTACTCAAGAATAAAAAAGATTTTTTTATCTTTTTTTTTACGAAAAAATAAATAAAATTGAAATTTTCTGAAAATGTACACCCCTTATGATAGTTTTAACTACCATCACCACATTTTTCCAAATATTTTTGAGTTTTTTTTTTTTGTATCTTACAACTAACCAAGATTCTAACATTTTAGAATCTTGGTTAGTTGCGCCAATTTTTAAAAAGACTTGCCATACCTATGTCCATACTTTTTTTCGCACTACGTTGAGTGAAAATAGTTTGTAAGTAAAATTCTTATAAAATTTGAGGAAGATAAATTATTTTGAGGGTTTGTTATTTAAAAGCTACAAGCATTCTGGGATATTTAGGGGTTGTAGTGCATAGGAGCACTACTTAGGTTGCCAATACAAAAAAAAACTCAAAAATATTTGAAAAACTGTGGTGATGGTAGTTAAAGCTATCATAAGGAGTGTACATTTTCAGAAAACTTCAATTTTATTTATTTTGTCGTCAAAAAAAAGATAAAAAATAAATCTTTTTTATTCTTCAGTAGTCATGGGCAAGTACACCCGTCGGTGCCCGCTTATCGTTGAATTTTGGGACACGTTGTACATATATCCCTCTGCCAATATTGTAACATATTCCGCAATTTTAAACTGGTAACAGAAGTTATAAAACAATTTTTAAATAAAGCCATAATCATATCACATCCAATGTAAACAAACAACGCTTATCTACCATAATCTGGAACGTTTTAACCTATCAAAATGCGCAAACAATGTAAAAAACCACAGCCACGTATTGCGAGACAAACAATAGGGGTTTTATTCTTTATTGTTTTAATAGGCGAATTTTCTTTGATCTCATTTCTTTATTTACTAATGATAGTAAATAAAGAAATGAGATCAAAGAAAATTCGCCTGATTATTATGAAATAATGAACATATTCACAAAGTTTAAAATCAATGTGACGCATTGATAAAGATTGGATATTGACTGCCTAAAACTCTTACATAAAAATAAAAGCAAATCGAACAATCGATTGTTTCAGTCGGAACCCTGAGTCATGCAGCAAAATGCCTTACTTATTATTTCATAGATCTAGCTTGATTCTAGAAACCTTAAAAATCTGATATCTGCTTCATGTATCATTGCGTCCGTCATATAAAACTCGACGTACGACGTGTACAAGGATGCGTCATTTCATTTTAATCATTCTCTCGTCCAAATTACACCGTCATGGCGGCTGCCTAAATATTTTAAGCCCCCGTATAGTTCGAGGATGAAATTAAGTTTTTCAACCTAAATGTTCGGTGAAGGTCGACGAGGTGAAGAACGCAATGAAAGATTGATGCAAGGGCGACACGGGCGCTTACGAAGCACCAATCATACTGTCAAACTGTGAAATATGACCTCACCTTCGGCCCTAGTGATACCGTTTGCCGAATAAATCCACCATATGTAGATATTTTAATGGGATACATAGAGAAGTATGTGTGTACTTAGGTGCGCGCGTAAGTAGTCTTTGGCATAATAAAAAAACAAATGTTTTTTTATTAACTAAAAACTATTTTTGCAAAATCAAGAATTTATCAGGTTTATGCTAGTTTCTGTGTAATCACAATTATAATTTTAGCTATTATTAATACTTTAAATAAATATAAATTTAATATATATATATAAAATTTCAATAATACTGGTAGTGTAAAATATATATTTAGAAATTCATAAGTATAAATATTATATTTATTACAGCTCAATATCTATTATGTTTGCAGGACATATATTGTGAATACGTATGTATTATGAATTCAACATTCGTTCTGAAGGCATTTTACCCTCTAAAGTAACCAACAAGGAACTAAGGGATACACTTTTAAATCATATTGAAAGACAAAAACACTAAAAAATAAAAGAATCACAGAAAAGTATCCAATAAGAAAACAAGCTGATTATATCGATGTACAACAATTGTATCTTCAAAATAATGTAAAATTTTGTAATACCTGTTTTTTAACAATTGACAATTTTAATAATTGTTTAGTATTTATGTAAGGGTATGTTTAATACCAACAGGGACTTTATTGAACATGGACAGAACCCCATAAATGAGTTTGGAACTTTATATAATTGACGGACATGTAAACGTAATTCATCTTTATTTACAATATCTATTCTACGTTTATGACTGTTTTTGTAGAATTTTCGAATTTTTTACTTGCATTCAATTACCGTGTTTAAACTGAGATGTTACATCACAAAAACTGAACTTTGCCATTAAAAATCAGTGCCACTAATATTAATGGAACCGAATTGAATCATTCCTCAGGATAAACTTTCTTTTAAATTTTAATACACCGATCGCTAGTGGGAAATTTACTCCGATACCTTCGGGTTAAAAAGGCAATTTTTCTTGCCACAAACATCGGAAACTGTACGCCCTAAACAACTGCTCTCGCTTCATTACGTTCCGATCCGCGGCAGACGACGGACGGCTTTTAAAGCGAAAGTAGAGGAAAAATAAAAATTAAAAATGTCCCTATACTCTAGCAACATCTTGTTCCCGGGCACACAGATTCCCAATGGGATAGCGGCTCAGATGAATGACAAACCAATGAATCGCGCGGTCTATCTGGACGTCACCCCGCCTAGGTCGTCCTACGTCAAATCTGCCAACAGAATACTACCGATGACCAACAACCTTATGGATTTCACCATCGGCAAAGACGTCATCTACGAGAACATCAAGCCGGTCTTCATGATTTTGAGAATCATGGGTGTCCTGCCGCTGACGAGGCCGTCTCCTTGCGTCAACAGATTCCATTTAATGTCGCCGGCCATGGCTTATTCGGCTTTAGTTTATTGCTCCCTAGTGGCGTACGTGCTGTATCTGTCTCTTCACAAGGTGCAGATTCTGAAAACGGCTGAGGGCAAATTCGAAGAAGCCGTCATCGAATACCTCTTCACCGTTTACCTGTTCCCGATGATGGTGATCCCCATAATGTGGTACGAAACGAAAAAGATAGCCGCAGTCCTAAACAACTGGGTGGATTTTGAGGTACGATTTAATCTTTTCTTGGTTAAAAATTGTTTGATCTAACAATTTTTTTTTTGTGTTATTGAAATTGGAAGCTTTCGTGAATGCTAAGGCAATTGTTTTACTTGAGAAATGGTCTGTGTGAAGCCATGTTCATATATCATAGATACTTAGTGTCTATTTTATTATTCGATATACAACCTTTTTAATATATTTTTAATCTTTCTTATTTACCACTGTTATTTACAAAATTTTATTTTTTCTCTATAATACCAGGGTTGCCAAATTTTTCACCTTTTTTCATTTTTAAACTTGAATATTTTTTTAAAAATTGGGAAGTTACTGATCTCAGTCCGATATTGGAAAATGGAACTGCTCGCCTCCAAGGAGGCTGTGCTTTATTCACAGGAAATAAAAAACACGGGGAGCGCTCACTTTTAAACCTCTGTATTTTTGTAACAATGCACTAATATTCTTAAAATACATACTTTTGTACAGTATATACTTTACATTATAAATTAAATATCATTTGAAGTATTTCACTAAATGTTATTGAAGTAAATATTTTGATAAAAAAATATTTTATTGGACGTCAGTTAGTGTGTAGTTTGGATGTTCGGATGATAAAAACTACCGCTTGAACTATTTGATGAAATGAGCTGTTATTCTTTACTGTGTCCGAAAAATCTTAATTAAAAACCTATTGAATATGAAGGCCAAAAAATTCTTCAATTTTCTACAATAAACATTTAAACTCAATGAGTTATAAAAAGTTGAAAAACTACGACAATACAGCAGCCCGTTTAAAGCAAATAGGCGCCTTGCAAGCAGGCGCAACGTCTTAAAGCAAGACGTTAAATAATTTTAACAAACCCGGATATTTAAGATAAAAATCCGACATGCGGGGAGTCATACTGACGTAAAAATGACATTTTCAGGGTGGTGGACACCCCATATGCAGCATGATTTTTGTCGGACATCTTGACCACAATTTTTAAATAAATTCAATTAAACAATTTTCAAAAAATAAAACTTGTATATATGGAGAGTCATATTGACGTCATATCGACAATTTGGGGAATCGGACATTCGAAAACGCAGCAGCGCCGAAAGTTTTTGCATTAGAAAAGTTTGTCGGACTCGTCGCAAAAAAGGCACTCACAAAGTTTTATATTTGTATGTGTCAAAGAAATTTAAGGTCCTTGTACTGGGGACTAACGTATCATTATTATATTAGATGTATTTTTGAAGATTTTGAACTTGAAAGTAGCAAAAAATTTTAGGTATAGCCTGTAGGATCTATGATTTTACAGATTTTTTAAAGATTATTATATATCGACAGGTCCTTTTCAGAATTCCAAACTCGTCACTCAAATGATCATAGAAGGCCATCGACGCATTGCTGGCCTCTCGAATAGAAATAGGATATCTGATTAAGACCGGAAGGGTATTGATGAAATAGGACCACCGGTACTCTCATTCATTGGATGAAATACAACAGTGGAAGCTGTTAACTACACGTCTATATTTTGTGAGAGTCAAGTATTTCACCGCCGATTTTCGAACTGCGGCCAAGTTGACCACAGAATGACTCTAGCATTTTATTTACCGACAATTCTATATTATTGGACACTTATCGAATGACATTCTTATATCATAAAGAAGAAGGAAAAAGTATATTGCCACTAAAAATCTAAGTTGTATAAGTAGAAATATAATAATCATTTTTAACTGCTAAATATTCCATCATGAACGGACTTTTCTTGTTGAAGCATTAAGCTGATACCGTTAACCGTTAAAGATACCCTCGTTAAGAGAAAATTCGAGTTTCTTAATGACTAGATTATCTTAAGTGGAACATCAAGTTGATGATGTTGACCATTAATTCCCTCTTGAATAGACAAGCAAAGACGAAAGCGAATTGAAAACTGGAATATAAACAAATTGCGTTGAAATGTGATCAGTAATCGCGACAACTAATTTCTCGCGTTAGTCTCATAAGAACATATGAAAAAGTAGAACATCTGGCGTTGGAATACTTCATAGTTTTGATTGCAGATCACCTACAAGAAACTATCAGGCAGAGTCTTACAACTCGGCTTGCAGCGGAAAGCCCTCATATTGTCCGTGGCCATCCCGGTGTTGTCCACGGTGTCCGTGATCGTGACGCACGTGACGATGGTGCACTTCAAGCTGATGCAGCTGGTGCCCTACGTCTACCTAGAGATACTGACCTACTTGTTGGGCGGCTACTGGTATTTGCTGTGCGAAACCCTGAGCATCTGCGCTACCATGCTGGCTGATGATTTTCAACAGGTTATTGTGAAATTTCGGTTTTTTTTTTTCTTAAACTAGTTTCGGTGGACTCGAGGCCGTCCATCCAGCTACTTGTAACACCACCGACATTTTATTTTTTTTATTCCTACAAGTGTCTGGGTGAAATTCAACAAATAAAAACAAATTTTGTAATTTTAAACAAATTTTAGGGCCATTCTTTCAAAGAAAACATATAATATATTAATTTTAAAAAACGGTACATTTCCATTCCACCGAATAAAATCGCAATAGAAAAGGTTCTAACGATTCAATTTTAAACCTATTTTGGCCAGCTCTAATGGCTGACTAAACTAACTCTGAAACCAAAAGAGAGGTGCCTGTTGAGACGAACTATTACGAAATTAATTACACGATTCTAAACTTTTTTAAAGTATATATTTTATTATTGTTATTATTTATTTACGTGTGCACGTAGTTGCGTACAAAATACATTATTCTCATAAATATCACAAATTGTTAGGTGATGGACTGTAATTTAGGTACCCCTTAACAACAATTGTTTTTCATATATACAATAGGTAAAAGGGTAAATAAACGCATTTCTTATAATAACGAAAATATGTATATTTTTTTATTCATATTTGTTTATATTCATGTAGTGAAATATATTGTATTCATATTCTATAACAAAAGTTTGAAATTCAAAATTCCACATTAAATGATTGTTAACAAAAGCAATAACATTTAATACGTCGAAAGTTTAACTAATCGGCATTAAAAATTAAACGTATATAAATCAACAATGGAAGAAAAATACGCGTGTTTTCAGTAAAGACGCTCGAACATATTGCGCAGAGGGGCAATACAATGACAGCGTCACTTTTAATTAATACCCTATTTCATTCCTCGTCTAATTTGCTTACCGCGGGCTATATATGAGAATCAATTCTTAAGGAATAGGTAAACTCAAAAATGATATTAAATACAATTGATAGAAATTGAATCAAACATCTACTATGTTGCCCTGGGGGTAGATTTAACAACACATCGACCTTCTATTCGGTCATATCGACTTATTCTTAAAGAAGATATATTAAACGATGATGTAGAAAATAAGGGTTTGTATAAATCGCATTTCAATTGGCAAGTACTTTCAGGCCCTGCGGCACATCGGTCCGGCCGGAAAGGTCGCCGAGTACAGGGCGCTGTGGCTGCGCCTGAGCAAGCTAGCGCGCGACACCGGCATAGCCAACACCTACACCTTCACCTTCCTCAGCCTTTATCTCTTCCTGATAATAACCCTTTCGATATACGGCCTGCTAAGCCAAATCTCTGAAGGCTTCGGCATCAAGGACATAGGGCTGGCCATGACCGCCTGCTGCAGCGTCTGCCTGCTGTTCTTCGTGTGCGACGAAGCTCATTACGCCTCCCATAATGTAAGCTCTCTGTGATATACATCATAAACAAAATAAATAAAGAGATTAACATTTTACGATAACTTTCTAGCGACCTCGACTTTGTACAAAAAAAATCTTTCAAGTTTAGTAAAATAAATCTAATAGTATTTAAAATTCGTCTCGTGTCTGATTCAGTTTTTGTTAAGTCTGCGGAGATAAAAATCGTTACGGAGACGCGTGGCGAATTCCTAAATTAGTCCCAATTTAGTGTTCCTAAAATACAAGTTTTTCATATCAATTTATTTAATGATGATCCCCGAAATTTTAATTACCTAATTTAAATAGACGTCCGAGAGCGTCTGCCACGATCTCCTTTTAAATTCACTTTCAATGAAAAGTTACTTTGCGGATGAGTTTCATAAGTTTAAATTCATGTTAAAAGTGACTTTTTGTTTGAAAGTGAGTTTCAAAGGCTTTCGTGGCAGGGGCCCTAAGTCAGTTTTCAGTTTCATAAATCTGAACGATCTACACTACTACATAAATCTTTAGGATCTGTATGTATAGATACGACCGACATAACTATCTGTAAATAACAATGACCGTTACGAGTCTTGGAACTGCACGCCGTCGCGGTTACCTACGCCCCATCAAAAGTAAGTCTTCAGCTTTTCCAACCGTACATTCTGTGACTGCTAACGAATCGTATTTCAGGTTCGTACGAATTTCCAGAAGAAGCTTTTAATGGTAGAGCTTTCGTGGATGAACACCGACGCCCAAACCGAAATCAACATGTTCCTCAGAGCGACTGAAATGAATCCGTCGCAAATCAGTTTGGGCGGATTTTTCAACGTCAATCGGACTCTGTTTAAGTCTGTAAGTACCTGTCGAGTCTGTTAGTAGATTTAACACGCCCATGAATTTTGCAACACGGATGGGAATTGAGTATTTCAACTCTTTATTTCTATCGAGGTCTTTGTACGTGGGCGCATGCCCGGATCATTTGCTTTACTCCGCACCGACTGTTTTGTTTCTGTTTTGTTCCTGACTGTCCTTCTAGACTTAGATCCAAATTAATACGTCGCATGCAAATAGAAGCCACGTTCGCGGGACTGAGGACGGCGTCGGATGCCTCACACGACACCGACACCTAACCGAATTACTACAATATCGTTAGAATTGGAAAATGTCTTAAAGCTTAAGCCTTAAAGAGTTGTTGATATTCGAAAGTCTCATGAATACAACTATTATTAAACTTAAGGTGATTGGAAACGATTACAATAAGTGTCGAGAGATGGCGCTGTTCGACTGTATTACAGAAAAATGTTAAATTTTGTCCCAAATACCGATTTGCAATCAAACAAACTTAGATTCACGGAAAGCTATTTCTAAGTTTAACACATAAGAGCACAATTTATTCTAAAATTATGATAATCATTATTAAAATAATTAATATAATACGACAATTAAAATAGTACGACAAAATTTTACTTGTCCTTCAGACCTTTTAGATTTGTGCTATTAAACACAAATACACACAATAAGCCACACCCTTTTAGGTCAAGAAAATTTTTATTTCACCAGGGTACAGTCGTCCGACAATTTTATGTTTATTTATCAATATGGTTAAATAATAATACCAATATGTAAAAAGAATATTGTTTGATGATTTTCCAATCATCAAATGTCGAAGAATATTTTTATAACTTTTTATATAAATTATAACCATAATACACATTTAGGGTTCCTGCTTGTATAAGTATCATAGGAAAATTTAAAAATGGGATAAGTTTATTAAAATTGAATCAAAGGTCTTATTGTAAACCAATTGTCCTATGCCCACACGGGTGAGTCCACGGAGGAAAATTAACCACAATAAAAAATATCAAAGGTTTGACTCTTCTTTAGGGTTTCATGAAAATAACTAAAAACCCTATAGTTTAACCACTAACAAAAAATAGTATGGTAATAGAGAATGAAGGTGACTGAAAACCAGTGAAGGGAATATCCAATGTATTTTACAGTTCCATGAGAATTTCTAAGAATTCTATAATTAAGACGATTTTAATAAATCTTACTATAAATATTATTGAAAGCCAATAAAAAGAAATCCAATACATATTTAGGGTTCCCTCAGATTACATGGAACCCTTATAATTAACCGAATTTAATAAGATTAAGAATGGAAACAATTGAAAAACTAGTAAAGGAATATTCAATACATTTTTAGGGCTTAGTCAGAACTACTGAGAACCTTTATAGTTTAACCAATTTTAATGAAATTTAGAATAAAGGCAATTGAAAACCAATATAAGGAAATCCAATAAATTTTTAGGATTCCGTGAGAATTAGTGAGAACCCTTTTAATTTAACCTACTTTAATAAAATTTAGTACAATTGTAGAGACGACGAATACCAATGAAGGGATTTTCGATATACTTTTAAAGTTCCGTGAGAAATACTAAAGACCCTTATCATTAAGCTGATCTCAATAAAATTTTGCATAGATATAACTGAAAGTCAGCAAAAAGAAATTCGGTACATTTTTTAGGGTTCTGTAAGTCCTAAGAAGCCACATATTTGAACCGATTTTGCGGAAATTTACACACATTATTTTAATTAGTAAAAAAAAAATGTGTTTAGAATGGCTTATAGTTCGGTTATTGTATTTTGTGCGATTAACAAGCACTCTTATAATATAATTTGAATAATTTCAATAAAATTGATATAGAGATAGTCTAAATCAAGCAAAACGACTACGTTGTTTATAGTGTTTTATGTTTAAGTTACATTGAAAATTACCAAAAAGTAAGAGATGTGGTTGGACCAGTTTTGCTGAAATTTTCAGTATGTTAAACGAAATATATCTTAGAATACCAAAATTGCCGCCCATGACTCGAAAGAAAGAAATTATCGTAAAATGTATGGCAAATTTATAAACATTATTCATTATAAATTAATAAATTACGCCAAAAATAAAAGGGATGATGTAATAAATGCAGCTGGGCGAGAAGGGAATTTTCCATTTGCATGAAAAAACGAAGTCTTTCAATTCTTGTCAAATGCCTACTAATGGTTATTGACAATAATTTAAAGAAAACAAGACGACAAAGCTCATGGCGCATACGTTTTTTACATGCCAAACCGTTTTTAACAAAAGTCTAGCCGAAACCAGCAAAAAAATCAGGTATTTCTTAGTAACAGTCAAACTTGTATTCTGAAATGACTTGAATTTAAAAAATAATGACAAATTTTCGAAAACGATTTAAGCAATATAACACGATGATTTTGTACATAAAATATTTTGCAAAATTCTACATATTAAATTGTTTACAAATCATAAACAATCGTATAGTGTTAAATAAAAACTAAGAATAACATAATCGGCTTACGGGAATGCAGTTTATCGAAATTCCTATGCGTCCATATAAGTCATGCAAATTTATCGAATATTTGAAAATAAAAGCAAATTATATGCAAATATTATTGTTGTGAAATGTATGTCACTAAAGGCTGACTTACTAAGTAAACAGACAAATTCATTTCCCTAATTTTTTTTTTTAATTTCATATTTCTTATGCGCCTATTCGTCCTTTGTTTCATCGTCGTCCGATCCATTGGAAGTAATCCTACGTCGCAGTAATAATTGTTACCTTATATTTTGCATTTGTAATGTTAAAATTACTATAGCACGACCTATAATGTGTGCCTATAGTAAAATTATAATTGGACGTATCAGGTAACAACGTCTACATGTTTCAAATATGTTGTACCTCTAGACAATTCTCGCGATTTCAATGTATTTTCTGTGGAAATCTTTATTGTTTTACCTCACATAAAGCTATTATTAGAATAGTTTTTATTACCTCCTTTATATTACCTGAAAAATCTCTTCTCGAAAACACATTTGCAGGCTCAATGCTTCCATAAATAGACATTACATAGACATTTTAGATGTTTATGGCACTAATCCATCAAATAATTAATATAATTTTAGTTCATACATATCCAATTACATAGTTGTTATGACTATTTAACATGAAACGAAATACAGTTTATCACCTCATTTTATTCATAAAGATCTACAGATTTTCTGTGAAAATCAGAACTAGTTATGAAAAACGTATAAGAATAGTAACGCAAATGTATTAAAATAAAGTCACACTATATAATCTAAAGATTTATTTGCCAATGCGAAAAATATAAAAATATGTTCACATAATAAAAAATAATTAACTGATAAATTATCTACTTATTGGTTGTAAGCATTATATTTGGTTTAATAATGCATTCTGAACTGTAAACAGGAAATAGCTTTTGAATTTAAAAAGTATTGCTTACTATTTTGAACTTTCTACAGCAAATAATATACGACGTTCACAAATTGATCTCAAATAAATGCACAAATTTATTGAAAACGGACTATAAGTAAGTAATAAATAGTTTCTTTACGCCTCATGAAGGATAAAATCACATAAATATTTTTAACCTCTTACAGACCATCCTAAAAATATATTATTGTAAATTTTTAATAGATTTTAAATTATCTGTAAGATTTGAAACGCAAAAATATCAGGATGTGAAAAATCCGTGAGCAGCTTTGATATGTCTCAAAGGTAAATAAATAAACAGAGATACAGGCTCAGTTGCCGCTTTGTTCATACGAGGCGTCTAGTCTTCGTCTAGCTCGTACGATTGGTAAAGCCCAAAGTGGCAACCGTAGGTCAAATAACGCGGAAGCAGTTGTGCTTGCGGACATCTCTTTCACACCTATATAATTATTACGCAGTTATATCAGTCATTTCTTTCACTTTGTGTTTGTAAATATGTCTAAGATATATATACTCTATGATGATGTGACAGCTTACAATTTTTCAAATAATTTGTAATATCCAGTTGCATTTATTTAATAAACACAAGAGATTGATTCATTTCTGTTCACACGGACGTAAATACTAAATAATCCTATTTCTCAGAATTCACGTAACGAAATTCACATTTTTTGAACTATTTTTAAATGTTAATTGTGAATTTGTTTCTATTATAGAGTCAAAACGCACGACGAAATAAATGTACAGGAAATCGACGTGTTGCATTTACCCTTAAGATAAAGATCGTAAAATATAATACGTATTTATAACATCGTTTGCTCTAAAGTCGTTGAATGTTTGAAAACGGCAAATAAGTTTTTCCCTAGTGCCTTTGGGCATCATAATAATGTTTCAGAAACATAGTTTGTACTGAAACATTGGTCATTTTAGTTATAGTTTTATTAAATATAGATGACCAATCACGACTAATGCGACCAAATTTTAGTTTTCCCGATAATTAGTGGAACAAAATTGGCAAATAATCATACAAAAGATGTCGTCAATATAACAATGTCATATTGCGTGATTTATTGTCACACAACATGACGGTTTGATTTTATTTATATACGAATGATATTTTGTATATCCATCTGTTTGCTATAAACTTTATTAGACAAATAAATGTTAATGGAATGGTCGACACGACCGCCTCTGACATAAATGGACACGCATTCGAATGCTAAGACCAACACACTACTGGGTGTATTTAACTCACTGAAAAACATTGATTTATGGTGAAGAAAAACGCCATTATAAAATCCAATTATCAAGAAAGTTTTATCATTTATCGTAATTCGCATTCGCAAATTATAAATGGTAAGAAAATTAATGGGTCCCGCCTGCTATCAAACATAATGTAAATTATTTAACTTAGGCTTTCAGCTCAATGTAGTATATTAAACCAAAGTAGAGTTTATTAGGTTTTACTAGTTTGTTTTTTCAATCTTGTTTCAGTCTTTTTAGTGCGTTGCTTATCCGTTGATTTTTTGTATTCGGATTTTTAATTTTTCAATTATTTACTTTATTTTAGACTTTTTAGTGTTCCGTCCGGCACATTCCTATGTGCCAAAGCGTGCACTATTTATAATACATACAGCCCCATCTAGCAGTGACTAGCGGATCTAAAGAATTGCAAGAATTTTTTGGCGAACCGTCATCATTACAAATGATTGATTACACCAGGTAAAAAAAATGCGTAATACGATATCCAACACACACTTGCCGATTTAAAGCCAAAATACGACCATTTAAATGCACTGATTACAAATTTATTCGAATGATTCAATTGAAATGGTTGATTTATTCCTGATTGAATTTAAACACATGACAAATGTATATTTTTGTTATTTCCTTTTAATTTCCTTTATTTTGATACCCTACTCGAAAGATTTATTTAAAAAAATTTAAACTATTTAAAATTTGGCGCCAAAATTTGCCATTTTATTTTTTTTAATACCTAACTAAGGACACTTGAGCTTTTGAAAAGAATCTAATGATACCTTAATTGTTGAAATCCATCCAGCCGTTTAGAAGATACGTCGTAATAAAGAAATTTACAAACAAACATACAAGAGCCCTGCGAAAAACAATTCTTTCTTTGGCAATCTGGTAAAAAGGAAACCGACGAAGCATTTTGAAAGAAACCTTAAATTTTAGATATTTATTACAAATAAGAAATAACATGTGTCATTTTTGGAAAAGTAGCTAGTAAGAAGGCGAAATAAGGGGTTAATTATTATATGGAAAATCGAAATTGCTGTGTGTTTTATCAGTTTTTTTTTTTTGTTTTTTGTGTACTTAAACCATTTATTCGGTTACTACGAAACTAGCTACATATACGCTATACGCGCGAACGAAAATTTTTCGAAAACAAAAATTGCCTTCTTTATATTTCTGGCACTACAGATTCTAAAAATTTTTTCACTAATTGAAATACACACTATCCCCGAGTAATATAGGCTAAATTTGATTTTCATTTTACTAGCATTTGCTACGTCTTCATCCAAATCGGAAACGTGACCGGCAGCAGAAACGAAATTGCATACAGGACGAGAAATAAAATTGAAAATCAGTACTGGGACCCAAATCGAGAATGAAGCAAGGTCAAAATCGATTGTGAGTTCAAAATTAGAATCAAGAGTCGAGAATGAAAAAAATTATCATCAAAAACAGGACCAGGGTCGAAATAGAGGACGAGATAACGATCGAAATCTTGATTTCGAGATGGGGCGATACAAGAGATGAAAGAATTCACTTTATGTCTACGCGGTCGGAGCCGCGGTCAAGAGCTAGTATCATATTTAAGCACCAACTTACGATATTTTACTTTGACAGAAGTCACAATACACAGTGAGACACGACATGAAATTAATTAAATATTACATTTTCGCCATTTGTCACCTACCTATAAAAGTATTCATATGAGCTCATAAAACATCTTAAAACATAAAGTTGCATCACGTACATTCACATAAAGCCTGAACAGAAAACTTTAAAAACCGTTATATTCGTCATGAATTAAAAAATCAACTAAGTAAATTAATTTGTCTTTTACACAGTTACTGGCAACAATGGTGACCTACCTGGTGGTGTTGCTGCAGTTCCAAATCAGTATCCCGGACGAAAATCAAAAACAAGAATCGGCTGTCGATTCTCCTACTTACAACGTCACGGAATCCACAGTCCCTACCACGATTTCGACCACTCTGTCTACATTACTTACCACGATTGCAAAAAGGAGAAGAAAGCATTAAGCTTCTGAAATACTCTGTTAAATAATTAGGTTTAATATATGTATAGTCCATTTAAATAATGTTTTAATTATTGTTTATGTTTATGTTGTAGACGTAATAAATTCTTATAACTGTTTAAGTAACTTTATTTTGAAATAAGAAATACAGATAAACTTCAGTTAATTCATTACGGAAATGAAATGCAAAGTAAATAAAACTAATTAAATATAGATATTGTGTGATTTATATTTTTTTTTTCTTTAATAGTAATGCATTATATATGAATTTATATTCGAAGTAATTAATAAAATGTTCTATGTAATTCTTTTCCTGCACTTTCATGAAGGTATTAGTGAATAAAAGCACCAATTGGTATAAAAATGCTCTGGTGAAATGATAAAAAAAAATTATGCCGTTGATTAAAAAAACATAAGTAACATGAGACAATATGATTCTGAGTAACAATACATGATTGTCATCCTGAAACCAAACGCCAGACTGTCATAATGGTGCTTTGGGCCAACTCCAGCAAGATAACACTTGTCAAGCTTTTCCATAAATCGGTTGATATTATAACTGCGTGCCATTATAACATTAGATAGCAGTTTAATTCGTTGTGGTATTTGTCAATATACGCTCCCTGATGTCGTTGCCGCCTGTTTTACCCAAGAAACAAATATCCATAATATAATGATGAAACCTAACTGTAGAAAAATACTAGACATAGAATTAATGAGGTATCCTTGCCTCAGGACACATCAGAATCTTCAAATGCAAAAATGAATCTTCAACAAGGATTCTGAGAAGAAATCTGTGCTTATTTAAAATATACATTTATAAACAGAACATTGTATGAATTGCACAAGTATTTACTTTACAGTTAAGTAAGTTATACCTAAGCAGCATCAGTGCTAATGTAACGTCAAGGAACTTAAGGGAAATTCAATGAAAATTGTATTACTATATTCGAACGATCTGTTTTAAAATACATGTAAGTTTATGTATACAGAACAATTTCAAAACATGTATATACCGTATGAAATCCATCATGCGTCTTTCTACAAATATTCATAATCTCCTTCTTATTTAGCCAACTTTGCCTAAGAAATCATAATCATTGAAGTAGCCGTTTCTGATAATAATAGCTTAGTAAATCTACGTTGAAATGTCGTACTGACAACCTTAGAACAGCTGATGCGTAGGTACCGCGGCAGGCAGCGGCACGCAGCCGGCGATTCCGATGCACTTGCGCTTGCAGTCTGACCCAGTATTAGGGTTGTGTATATACTATAATATATAATTTATAAGAATAGTTTTGTTATAGTTTCTTTGACAAAGTTGTTTTAAAGAAGAAAAAATGTTATAAATATTTGCTAAATTGATTCTAACCTATATACTTAATCGAAAACTATTATTTAGAGTTCATAAACGCAATGATCACGGATACGTTGATTTGCATAATTTTACAAACGCTATTAAAAACACGATCAGTCAGAAAAAACATTTTGAATCGTGCTTTAAATTACATAATTTTGGTAAAACTCGTAACGAAACAAATTAATGTAACCAATATAAATTAGACATTCAGAAACACAATTCAAATATAGATAGAAATCGTAACATTTTGATATAGTATGCCTTTTATAAACATATTACCTTTTCAAGAATTACCTCATAATTGTATATACAAATTATTTATAATTATACATATTATATATAAGAATTACCTTATAATTATATATGTAAATACAATTAAAATATATACAAAGATAAACAAGAATTACCTTTTCAAGAATACGATAAAACTATCTTTTCATTAAACACAGAGGATATTATTTAGAAATGGTAGATTTGTTGTCGAAATGTGACGGATTTTCGAAGTCATTTACAAACTCCTAGTCAGGCTTTTATGGGCTAATCCAGTATAGTTCAAATTAGAAAGTAATGCCTATAATAAAGAATACTAATTTTATAACGATTATTACACAGGCTTACAACGATTTTGCTGCTGGGGATTTTAGAGCTGATTTTAAGTATGTCTTACATGGTGATACCAAAAATGTTACCGATTTTTTCTATCAGCTCTAGTTTCCGAGATATAAAAAATAAAGTTTTCAGAAAAAAAAATCATGTTTTATTATTATTAAGCATCAATAAATTGCCTTTTAAGTGATTTTCTAGAATAAGACTGACGTGGGCAATCTCGCATGATTCCCCAGCAATAGTCGGCCATCATGTGGGTGTGCCACCTTCCTTGGTATCTATTCTCCATTGTTTTTATGTCTTGATGGAAACGTTCTCCTTGTTCTTCGCTTAAATCTCCTAAATTGTGTTGAAATTGATATAGATGACTATTGAGATAGTTTCATTTTATACTCATATTACAACCTAAATTTTTGAAACGAACCAGCATTTCTTCTACTAATTCTACATAATTATCAGCTTTATGATTTCCGAGGAAATTTTATGCAACTGCTATAAAAGATTTCCACGCAAGCCTTTCCAGATCATTCATAGAAGTCTCAAAACTAGTGGTGTCTTTCATTAACTAACGTATTTGAGGTCCATTAAAGATACCTACTTTTAATTTTTCAGTACTTAAACCAGAAAATTTCTGTGAAACAAACTGAAACATTGACCATTTCAATCGAGAGCCGTAACAAACTGTTTCATCAGGCCTAATTTTATATCCAATGGCGGAAGAATGATTTTTTCTCTTGAAACTAAGGGTTCATTTACAACATTTCTTTCTCCGACAACAAGAGCATCTCTCATAGGCCAATTTTTTTGAGTCCGATGGTGTTATTTGGCTCGACTTTCTCAGAAATAAATAAAACATTGACATTTTGTATAACCACTATGTTGACCCAATAAACAATTAACCATCTTCAAATCGACGCAAATCAACCAGTTATGTTCAAAATATTTTATTTTCTGTAAAAGAAATGAAATCGCCTCAAATTCCTCTTTCACAGATGTTGAATGGGCAATTGGAACGGGAGCATATTTATTTCCATTATGTGGAAGAACTGCTTTGAGACTTCGTTTACTACTATCAATAAAAAGACACCATTCTTGGGCTGATAGATTGTCAAACCCATGAATATCAGCAAACCACTCACATTACAGTAATACATAATTTTTTTCTCAGATGAAAAAAACTGTAATAAGCGTCGTTCTCTCGTGCGATATGTAAACACTCGAACTTCTGAAAAATAACATTTTTTTTTAATCTGGACGCTAGTAGCTCAACACGTTCCTTAGAAAGATATAAGTCTCTGATGAGGTCAATAAGCTTATTCTGCGAAAATGCTTAGGATTTGATGTGTTTCCGCAGTATTCAAAATCATCATCTACTTGAGATGAAATAGGTGTTTCAGTCTTTTCATCCTGAGATTGCTGCACTACCTGGTGAAAAGCTGGTACTGGAACATTTTCTGGATGCGAAGTAGGTTTTTGTGCTGAAGAAATATTAGGATATTTCCATTTACGGTGAATGTTTTTGTTCATGCTCACTATATTAGTCATAATGATTTTTTGTTCCCGCCATATCATAGGCACTCCAAACTTTAAAGACTTACGTGACCCTTTCTCCCATTGTCGGTAATGTTGAAAGCATAGTTTACATATGCTATGAGATGCTCTTACATTATCTTGATGTCGAATTTCAATACCGAAGTAAGCAAAATACAGACGATTCACAGTGTCTGTTATCGATTTACGCTGATCGTTTACTATGTATTCACCACAAACATAACAAAATGTATCGGAATTGTTAACACAACATCTGGACGTACTAGCAATAATGATATAGTAACATAAACTTTATTGATGTTATTGTAATAATGACTATTTACGAAAAAGACCGGGAAAAAAATTAAATGAGGGTAGAAGGTAAACTAGAGCTGATGAGTAAAAATAACGTAATGCACATTACCTACTTTATCGACCATAGGCACAAACTGCACCAAAAAAAAATTTTTTTTTTTATAGGCCTGTGTTATTAATGTAACGTTGGATGTCAGTGCAAAGAACAGCTCGTAGTGATTTTGTAAATTCCAAAGCAGTTGGCCGACTTATGAAATACGTGGATATCAGATTGGATCGCTCAGATATTTCATTGAGTTCAGTACTTCTGCATGTCCTTGAAAAATATAATTGTTTATTGAAAATAATATCTCAAACATATGACGGCGCGCCAGTTATGTTTTCTGAGAAAAACGGTGTCTAAATTAAAATTAATGAACATTGTCCTTTAACCATATTTGTTTAGTGTTCTGCTTAAATTTTCAATCTGATTCTTTCTGAATTGTATCAATGCATCAGCTAAACTAAACGATTTTTCAATATTATTAAAAATATATCGAATTTTTTCACTGTAGCACAAAAAGATTATCTCATTACGCCAATTCACCAAAATACTGCGTGTCGTCGAAATACATTGGTCTTGCAATTCGTATATTGTAAATGTAATTTCTAAAGAAGTTTTACACTTAATTGGTTTTTTCGAGGAAATATCTGAGAATGTTGACAAATAGTAATTTTTGTCTCACGTTAGTGTGCGAACATTTTTAATTAGTGCGCTAAATATACCCTGTGCTTATGTAAGTTACTAAACATTTTTAAATAAGTTATTTCTGGGTACTAAAATAATAATAATATAAAAAATACTAATAATTATTTACAAAATATATACTTTTCCGAATTCTGTCTTCGTCAAAATTTAACCCTTCCAGTCTAGTTTTCGCTTCTATTTAGAGGTTCTGTATGCAACACTACTTGACAAATAGGTTGGTATAATTTAACTGTCAAAAAATTTTCTGTTGTAAGAATCGTTTGTTGGATTAATCTAGAAGTGTTTCGATAAATAATTGTTTCTAAAATTTTTTTTTATACGATAAGAATTGTAGAACGATGGTGGACTACAGCAAATGGAAAGATATCGAGGTGAACACGACTTGTTATTGTTTGGGTATTGTAGCCTATCCGACAATTTGATACGAGTATTAAGAAAAATAAATTATTTTCGTTAATAAGCTTATCAATGACTTCTTTATATAATTATTTGATTAATCGAGCAATATTTTAAACCTATACTACACACATATTTAACCTGCATAAAGCATGTGTTTGAGGGACAGGAAAGTTTTATGGAAATTGTAAAACTTCCCTACCCTTATAGTTTTCAGTAGCTTCACATCGATCTGTTAGCCTGGTAAAGATATTCTGTACTAATGAAAAAAATTATTTCATCTCACATTAAAAATATACTTTATGAAATCATTTCTTCCAATTGGAATATTAAAATCTATTTTTACAGAATTTAATAGGCAAGAATAGTATTTGCGTAAAATATTCATGAATAATTTGGATGTAACTCTTTATATTTTAAAAATCCCTTGAATTGTAATGACACTGTAAAGTACTCGTGTACTTACATAGATTCGTAAAAGTTTGAAATTTTAGATATCAGATGATGAAGACGAAGTGCACCCAAACATTGATACACCATCGTTGTTCCGATGGCGGCACCAAGCTCGTGTCGAGCGTATGGAGGAACGGCGTCGTGAGAAGGAAGAACATGAAAAACGTAAATTAGAACACCAAAAAAAGATACAGGAAACCAAAAAGAAAATGGACCAAATGAGTACAAGCAGCCCGGACATGGCATCCCTCAAGAAAGCTTTAGCTAATCTTGAAAAAGAGGAAAGAGAGATTAAAGAGAAAGAAGAAGAGTTAAAAAAGAAGGAAAAGAAGACACCATGGAATGTGGACACAATAAGTGAGCCTGGTTTCACGAAAACTGTAATAAATACAAAACCACAAAGATCTAAAGATGAGAACTTAACCGAAGAAGAAAAGGAGGAGAAATTAAAGCTATTCATTAAAGAAAATGAAAAGTTATTAAAACAGTTTGGTATGCTGCGGAAGTATGATGACTCCAAGAAGTTTCTTCAGGAAAATAATCACTTGGTCTGCGAAGAAACAGCCAATTACCTTGTCATTTGGTGTATTAACTTGGAAATGGAGGAGGTACTAAATATTTTATGATATTTTTTATAAAATAATAAATATTGCAATGAATTAAAATCATAATACTATATAATATTACAGTGGACGACTTTTATTAAGTTTTTTGTATAATGAAACTTGATAGTTATTGAATGAGTAATATAATATTATAATTTACATTTAATTGGCAGTTTAAAGTTTTTGGTTTTTAAATTTGTGCCTACATATATATGTAGACAATTTGAATCTAAATTTGATGTACATAAAATAAATAATTGGACAGCACCGTGCCACGTTTTCTCATTATAAGAGTACCATATTCTAATTCAATAAGCATAATAAAAGTAACAATAAACAAAACCAGAAAAATAAATAACTTTTGTTAATCATTAATGAACCGACTTGTATAATTTGCTCACATGCTCTTATTGTGATGTTGCCGCTGCTCTCCTCATTGCTACCTTCGAATTCCCGATTTCCTGTTTCATCAATATGAATGCAACGCGAAGCGAAAGTGCACGTGCACTTCGTTTATGAAAAATTTCACAACTTAACATGAATAATTATTTAATGTCAATGAGTACTTGGATATAGTGTTACTATACACTCAGTGTGGATATGATACTGATGGTTAATAACATGAATCTTATTACCTAAGTTACATTTTTGTTGTAATTTGATGTCAAAGGTCATTGATAGGCATACAACTTAGTTATGCGTTGCTGCCAAAACACAATCAGGTGGCATTGATGACACAGACTGCTTAATTCATTTTTCATACAAAATTGTTTAAGTCGTCTTTTATAAAAATTATCAATAGAGATTAAATAGGAATATTATTTTCTATTCCATAGGCAAGTGACACGGTGCTGTTCATTTACATACCTTGTTTTATATAATTTGCTCTAGTATAAAATACTAAATTTTGCTGAATATTAACATACCATTTTTTGTAGAAATCTTAAATTGTTTTAAAATATGTATAGGTGTGATTATTATAAAACTAATGCATTATGTAAAGGATGTTTTCAAATTATAAAAGCCCTCATATTATTCTTACATATGATAAATAATTAGTATTATATGTAATATAATTTTATTAAGATATATATTATTATAAGATAGTAGATTTTTAGGGCAATAATAATCTACAAGATTTAATATAAACACAACATATTTTTTTGCAAATAGCCATAATCATTATAATAATAATGTTTAGTATCATTTTTAGTGATTGTAGCTGAAAATTATTACTAAATTGGAATATAATAACAGATAAATAAATATTACAGTTTCTTTGGTGAAGTATGTCTGAATACAAAAATAAATCCTATTTATGAAACAAATGATAAAATTTTATGAATATATTGTACATGTTTGTGATCCATATTTTGTGGCTCATAAATTAATCCAAAACACGTTTCAGAAACATGATCTCATGGAGCATGTTGCTCATCAGACCATTTGCATGCAGTACATTTTGGAGTTGTCCAAACAATTAGATGTGGATCCCAGAGCATGTGTTGGCTCCTTCTTTTCGAGGTAATATTTGTGACATTGATTCTAAGTTACATTCAACTGTAACAAGCTTAAAGCGATAACATTGTAAATAATAAGTAATAGAAATGGAATATATTATGGAATTTGAGAACACTAATACTATAAAGTCTGTGTTGGATTTAAGCATATTAAAATAAGAAATGTGGGTGCCCATATTTTTTCAACTTGTGACAAATATGGCTTATTTAATGACATTTTATTGTTTATCTGCTTCTTTAATAAATTAATTGATACTTTATAATGCTGAATATTGTATAATAGTGTTACTGTGATCCATTTTACAAATAAGTGAGTGTTACTAACATTGATAATTTTTTTTTATCTTTAATAGAATTATACTTAAAAAAACATTTACTTTGGAATTGCTTTTCTATCAATGAACTTAAGTAATTAAAGTCAAAAATATGCCAAATAATAATGTATTTCAGTACGGTATATTGTAGTTTTATACTTAGCATGTGTTCTTGCATAACTCAAAGTAAATGATACATGTCTTAAATAAGTATCAAAAATTACAAAACATGCAAAGTATTGACTTCAAAATTTCAGAATTCAAGTAGCCGAGAAAACATATAAAGATTCATTTGATGATGAATTAACCCAGTTCAAAGCTCGTATCAAGAAGAGAGCCGCAGAAAAAATACAGGAGGCCCTTAAGGAACAGGAGGAAGAAGAAAAGAAGGCGCGCCTGGGACCTGGAGGCTTAGACCCTCTAGAGGTTTATGAAGAATTGCCAGATGTAAGTGTTCCTAAAATAAAAATAATAAAGCCTACATGTCCATTCACAAGAATGCCTGCTAACAAGGTAATGATAAAAAAAAACTGATAAATTGTATTTTATATTACATGTGTTTTGAAGTAAACTTTTGGGTTCCATACCTAATTCGAAGAAAAAAATAGACTATTTATAAGAACACTTATACTATACTGTCTACATCTGTCTATCACAGACATTATTTCAGAAACCGCTAGACCTATAAACTTACTAGTTGGCACATTTGTAGAAAATGTCGACCTACTTTCATCTAATGTTAAATTCTTCAAAATAATCATCAAATTACATGTAGTCAAAAAGGAAAAAAAAAACATAAAAAATAATGTTGAGCATCATATGAAAGAGCTTAATGAGCTTACACTTGAATTTATTTAATTTTTTTTTCTTTCAAATATATGTTGCTTAGATTTTGAGTAATATATTCACATATGATTAAAGAAGTTAAGACACTGTAAATTGCAATTATCCCTTGTGATGGTTTTCACATTATATTAAAAAAATACATAACTTTCTGCTGCCTATTTTTAACCGACTTCAAAACTAAAAAAGAGGAGGTTCTCAATTGGACTGTACTTTTTTTTTTGTTTGTTACTTCAGAACTTTCGACTGGGTGGACCAATATTGATAATCCTTTTTTATTTGAAAGATGGTATTGCCCACCCCATGTGGTGGTCCCATTTCAATTGACAAAATCATATAAATCTTAAATTTGCATTAAGTATATGTGCGACAAATGGACGAATAACACAATATTATGCCAACCGTTTTGATGATTCTTTTCTTATTGGAAAGGATGTACTTCAAGGGTTTTTTTTTCTTTTAAGATTTTATTCTCAACAGAAATTTTGAATACCTCAATTTTTATTTCCAAGAGAATTCATTTGTATTTGACTCTCCCAAGACAACTTTTGAGTAATCTCTGTCGAATATTAGTATTTTTAATATATGAATAATATCATGGATACCTTTATATATATATATTAATAAACAATAATGTTACTCTCCTTTCAATATCTCTATCATGTTTACTGTCATTTGTAAACAAACTGCCCAAATAGACAAACACTATTAATTTGCCAACTTTCTCACCTTTTATATGCATATCGCATTCAGGCATACTTTCGCTTCATCCAAACACAATGACTAGTTTTTGATGACATTTACTTTTTATAACAGATTCATTTGTGTCCATCTTCTGCAACTCGCTAGTCAATGATGCAAAGATTACTCGGTCATTGGAATACAAGACACATGGCGTATAGCTCATCCATTCTTAGTCCGCACTTTTAGTTTCAAATATACAAATAGCTATCCATGTATATGTATTGAACGGCCACAGTTATGCTGCACATCCCTTTCCGACATCTCTACAGATGTCAAACTAGCCATTGTATGACGTGTTTATTGTATCATAGGCACTGGCGTCCTCTATGTAGAAATTGCAATGATAAAGGTATCAATCTGCCTGCACCGTGCATGGATATTTTTCCTTAGATAACTACTTACCTGTCTATCATAAGTTTTTGTACACACCATCGTTTCTCAAAATCCTGCTTGTGCATCACCCATCTTACTTTCAGACTCATTCACAAAGTTAATAGGATGATAGTTTCCGCAAACCTGCCTTTACCTTTTGCACCAGTCATAAGATTTTCTAGCATATATTAAATAGCTGATACAGTCTTACCACTTTTCTCCTGCCACCCCTAGTTCCATAATAACCATTTACATACTCAAATTATCTTTCATATTGGATGATGTCAACACCCCAAAATACTATTTAGTTCTGAACAACATCAGATCAATAAATTTCGCTGGATATATTTGATGGCCTTAAAATATTTTTTCCTTTTAACTTTATTCATACATGGAGTATCAAGTTGTTAATTTCTGCTATTGTAATTTTGAGGTAGAAGTGGGAAGGATATTAAGGTTTAGGAAAGAGAGGAATAGGGTAGAAGGATACTGTTATCCCAGAAAGAAGTAATTAATGGCTCAAGGACTCCCGAGTTAGTATGCCCATTGTGCGTCTGTTCAATACTGATAATATGATGAGTTTATTCAAAGTGACACCATTTTGAATAAATATGGAAAATAAAGTGAGTAGGGTCTGATATACTGCTATAAATAGTAAAAGTGTTTCATGGCAAGTATGTTTGACCCACAATATTATACAATTCTAGTCTTTATGCATATGTATGCCAATGAAAGTCGAGTGTCAAGGAAGATATATAAACATAAAAGCAGTGGAAATGCACTCCCTGAATACCAAATGTGAAGCATCTTTAAAAGGTAGATATAGGAATGGGTGATGTCAAAGTGGTCTATTATGAAAGTAAATACAGTGACTAGGGTTAAAAAAGGTATATCCTAGAGATTTGATCATCGGGAAAGGATGATGAAATTAAACTAATATAGGGCGAATGTGTGTGATGGAAAGATTGGCAGGTCGGTGCACCGAAATTGATGCACTTTGGATTTCAAGAAGGGCCGCATTTTAAGCATCCGAAACCGACGAGCTAGCATGAAATTTTTGATGGATGTCAGATAAGTATTTTGCTTAGTTAAGCCCGTGTTTAACACTACAAATTTCATCAAATTTATACATGCATACACATTCTTACTAATGAATATAAGTTTAGTTATAAGTTTTATTATGCAAAAGAAACGGTATGCATTGTAAGATGTCAACTAAAGAAATTCTATGTCGTATGTTAATGAGAAGCAAAAGTGATATATAAAAGTTGCACCATCTTGAAATCGGTAGGTAGTCTCTGCCTATCCTTCTGGGAAATAGGTGTGAATAAGTCTTAGCAACTACCCTATGAAATATGAATTTATCACTGTTATGTTCCAGGAGTTGAAACGATGCTTCGATGCACAAGATGTGCCAATGCTGCAAGAGATCATCTCAAAAATGCCAGAGCAAGAGGCCATATATTATATGAAGAGATGTGTTGACTCGGGCCTGTGGGTACCGAACAAGAATGATGACACCCAAGGTAGCATGAGGGAAACAACGACCGAAGACTCTTCCACCACTCCAACTTCCAACACAGAAGAAGTAGACTGAAATAATGAAAAATCCATATTAGAACTATGGCAATAGATAAGGTTACAATACTGTGGGAATAAATTAATGAAAATGTGTCACAATATTAATATCATTTGTAAAGTAAAGATCGGTCGGTCATGTCCAGGATATTGTGCCAAGAACTTAGTTCACATCTTTAAATATCATATTTGGAATTAAATTAATCCTGGTCTTTTATTCTTCAATTCCTCTTATATATTTGAGCGTCATTATCATCGGGCTAAATGAGGTCACACCCAATTTTCTTTGAAAATTGCTGAAGGTCACTATGCTCCATTCTCCTCGACCACCACATGCGCCTGTAGATAATATATTATTTCATATTGCACATATTATTTTGGATAAAAAACCTGAAATATAATCATTTTTATTATATATTTTAGATTGGGGTATGGAAATATATTCACCATCCTGTGTATGGTTGCCAGGTCTTGAAACTGAATAGTCGGAGAGACCAGCCAATTTAACTGGATATTTAGGTAAAAAGGTCTGCTTTCTTGACCTTTTATCACAAAATATTCTTAAATTTTAATGAATAACAATGAAATTTTATGTATCATTCTTTATTATTAACAATTATAAAATCTGAACACTCTTAATTTGATCAGATATGCATTCAAAAAGTCTATGTGTGGATGATGCTTGGGGATCCTAACCCTCTGGATATGCAATCGACCACTTCCTATTTAATTTCGAAGGATTGAAATTTCCATGATTTGTAACTCAATTTGTAGTTTTCATTGCCGTGGATATTAATTTATTTATGCTCTAGAGCTTTCATATCACATCTTTAAATGAGTGCTGCTTAACAACGGCTCGCTTCATCCAGATGACGTCGCACTTATCAAGTCGTCGCGTAAAACCGACTGATTATAGTTGTTATTCTATTTCTTCTGAATATGATAATATTTGAAAAACAACAAATTTTGTATATATAAATATAATACACAATTGAATAATACTTAAGAGGAGCACACTTTATTTGGACATTTATCATTTATTTCATAATTAGAATTTGACTATTTACTTTTTACATACTTTTGTTTTAAAATATGTATATTATATATTAAATATATCAATAAAAAACGTATCAGCACCGACTATTTTATAGCAGAGCAATTTTTTTCTTATGGAAGACATTCTCATCCATCTCCTATTAAATTTTAGATAAAAAGATGGGGTGTTAAAAAAACTTGCTAAAATAGTTCCTGTACTATTGTAATCTTTAAACATTTCTTGAAAGCCATCTTAAATTTAAATTAAAAAAGTATTATACTAATCACGTCTGCATTGAAATTAATTTTCTTTGATATATAAGAATGTTTAAGTGTATATGTTTATTTTTTATTAATGTGATTGCATGAATACAAAATAAAGTGTTTAGATATACAAAGATATTATGTAACTTATTTTTATCGTCAATAACTAATTCCATTTCTTAAATCATTATGAGGAACTGACTGATATATTTAACGGACCTTTAAATTACTTAGTCTAAAAATGCATAAAATGAGGTTAGGGGTTGGCAATATTATGTACTCTGTGATAATACAAAGACCGAATTTTACAATCTGTTCTGGAAAAGTTGTTCTACAACTTTGCAAATACGTATTGCTTAAATTGCCTTAGATGTTTTTTTAGTTTATTTGAAGTTCACCAATATAGCTTAAAATGAGGTATGCGTTTGCAATAGTTAGAACAAATCGGTGTTTTACTATGATGTTTTTCACTAAAACTAGTAGTCATGACATGCACTATAAAGCCACGTTGCATTTTTCAGTCCAATTATTGCTTCCTTTTCATATAAAAATTTTCTTATATGAAATCCACAAAAAATTTTGTCCAAACTTGTAATTTCGGCAACATATGAATATAGTCGATTATGCCATTCCCAACGCCATTTCATTTGATGCGCATGAGTGTGCCACTGGCTGCGAGAAGGTGAAGTTCTATCGCGTAAAACGCCGTGACATGCGTCTACATATGTCTTTATTTTACAATATTTCGCGAGTTTAGACTCGAGTATACTAAGCGCTTTAAGGCTAAAAAGCAATCTCCAGTATATTTGAACTGTCAAATCATGGATGTAAATCAAGCGCTTTCCGCTGCACGCATTAGGATCATCTTTTAATTATGTACATAGAAATATTTTATTCAAATAATTAGATTTCTTATGTAATATATATTTTGATTTACCTATATAAATGAAAATACAACTCTGATTGTTTACAAGATCATCAGTTGAAAATGACTGAACTGATCAGCCTGATTTCTTTTTTTTTTTGTGTTCATAATTATTAGAAGGTTTGTATGAAAGAAAATAATCCTTTTCAATTTTTTTATCTGCCTATTTGTCTGGTGTTGGCATATCTTCAGAACGGCTGAACCACTTATGGTGCGACTTTCACTTGTTTGTAAAAGCTTATGGGCCTACTTTTAGAGTACTTTATTCTGGAATTGTTTTGCATTCCTATATAAATTAAAACAATACTTAAAGTGGGATAATTTATCAGGATCGAAGATGAAGAAGAAAGTTGGAACCGAGATTGAAATCAGGAACAGGACAGGTTTCGGGACCTAAATCGAAAACGAGAATGATGAAAACATGTCATGAGTTGATATAAAATTAGGTTTTCGTAAAAAATAGCTTGATTCCAAATTGTCAAGGAAAATTGCTGAATATTTTTGAAGAGATGGACTAAAACCAAGTGAAAGAAGTTATTTTGATACTTCTCATGATTGCACAGAAAACAGAAGAGAAGTAACAGCTTCGGCTGTCGCTTGTCGCGTTTTCCAGTAAGAAGTTCTGATGGTCCACTTCCTTTTCCATCGGTCCACTAGTGGCGTAGCTGCCAAGTATGGCATCTGGGCAGATATTGTAATGTCACCCCAAAAAGCGAAACTGTTCAAATAAGAAAAAGAAAAAAGTTAAAAATAGACTATGTTTTATTAAAATATAAATTAAAACCATTGAGTTTTTCATTATTAAGATTATAACATTAAGTATTATTTATTTTTTCATTATTTCTCATTGATCTATGAAACCAATGTATTAAGTAAAACATTTGAAGTTTCTTCTTTCTGCTTTTACCAACTGCAAACTAGGAAAGCACATCATCATAATTTATATTTTATGTTATTTCACAATCTATTGTTGTAATGCCAAGGCTATTCAGTATGCTTTCAATCTTTGTGGCCTGTGAGTAATTTACTGTTCATTTTAATCGGAAACTCCTCTCACTTATACGAAAATTGTCATTGACTTTAGTGCGACAATTAGATTCAAAAGAGAGTGAAACTCATCCTACAATAAATTTCTAAAAGTGTAGTCACCTAATAAGTAACATTGGGCACTTTTAAATGTCTTCTCAGTCTTGATATCTCCAAGAGTTCTCTTTTTGGATACATATTTTATGAAATCTGTAAAAAGTTCATCTTGCATGTCATCTATAACTTCTAGCTATGATACAGTGGAATCTCAATAACTCTAACCTCGTTGAGTCGAAATCCTCAGTAAGTCAAAAAAATTGCCATTTCCTTCCGATAAACACCTAAATACAAGGTATCTCTAATCATTTAGACTTTGTAACTCGAACAAAATGTTATTTCCCCACGAAGTATTGATAATACATTTTTATACTCTATAACTCGAATTTCAAAAAGGAGACTCCGTAAGTCGTAGTTGGTAAAATATAATGACATCTTACTTAGAATTCCCCGAAATAATGGCAATAAATTCCAAAATAAATGTTTGGGTTCGGGGCTTCTAATCTATTGTTTTTGTCTTGTACATGTGCAATCAATGAGTACGTTCATGAAACTTTCTAAGTAACACAGATATGAACGTTGTTTGTTCCTTGTGGACACAGTCATATGTATCTCGAAATTCTTGTTAAGTCGAAAACTCGTTAACTCGATTTTTTTTGCATTTCCCTTGATATTCGAGTTATTGAGATTCCACTATATTATATTTATCGATGTGCTTCTGAACTCCTCGTTTTTAAAAAATAGGTGTATCAAAGCTCAAAGACTTACCTAACAGGTGAGATACATTTTTTGCATTCGTAAAATAATTGACCTTATAAGCCATTACTGAAACTTTTCACTACTTTCAAACTCAAAAAGTCTTCAAAATATACTTCGCAGGACGTAAATTATTAAGTTTGAGTCAAAAGATCTATTTTTGTGCTTTTTCAACATTTCTAAATCGATAAATGTTATTTTTTAAATTACGATATCTATTGAATGCTTTGTTTGAGTTTGATTTCACTTTGGCATTCGCCACAGTTTCTTAAGCAAAGAAAGTTGTCCATTACCAAACATCAATGCAACAAGAACTTAAAAGTAATTTTGAAAAATTTTTTTGTGAATATTTCCACCTTGACAATGTCTGGAACGAACCAACGAATTTTAATGCAGTTTGTGACAATCGACAATATTTTGAAAAAATAAGGGGATTGATTTTAGAATTTGTCACTAGAGTAGTTTAAAAAATATTAAAAAAAACACTGAAAAATTTTTCTCCCACAATATCTCTTGTCAACCAATTTTATACATTTAGCAAAGACCAATGTTGTTTTTTTAAAGAGGACAACCAGATAGATTTTGAAATTTGTCGATAGAGCAGTTTACAAAATATTTTTAAAAATGCAAACTTTATTTTAGAGATTTGCCGAGATGTACCAAACGGAATTAGTTCCTTTCAGGAACTCTTAGTTGAGTAGACCCTTTTCAAATGTTAAAAACTGCTTTTCAATCAGTTAATTCATTCAAAAATTATGAGTTTTATGTACATATACACATGCGCGCCGCACACGCACACAAACAGAGAGAGAGAGAGACTTCACTCTGAAAATACTCGAAAGAGATTCCTAGGACCCTAAAACCTCATGTATCGGTGAAAACTTCTAACTTCCCAATAGATATAATAGCTATAACTATAGAGCAGTATAGATATAAATAAACACATAGTATTGAGGAGTGAATATCATCGATGATAAAATACACCTTCTAGTTGCCATTCTCATGTAACTACTAGTTACTAATAGCTTTTGTCAAAATTAACACATATCAAAAACCTATAGTTTGAATGTAATTGAAAATAAAGATATGACCTATCTAAATATGGTTTTTATTATCACATAAACGAATATCGTCAAATACTTATTTGTCAGTCATTAAGTCAGAAAGTCATTAAATGTGTTTCTGCCCAGAGCACCCTTTTTTTAACAGATATATTTAGCAATGACAGTTTTCCAGACTACAAGAAAATATTACTGCATCTTTATTTTGGTAAACCTCAAACCTATAAATAATAACTTACTAGATATTTAATTATTATTGCTACAAAAACATTTTACAAGTGACAGTTATGCAATTTATTGCAGTTTTGCAGATTTTTATAGATGGAAGAAATGTATTGTTATGATTCTTTTAAGTATTTTTCGTGAATAACAGTTCTCGGGTATCGCTTCCGAATGGGTAGCACCCGTTGAGAGCTACCCCTGCCTCTCACCCCAAGCTATACTACTTAATCCACTCTCCCTCTATTAGACCACTGTGATTTATCAGTCCACTATCTCTTTTATCAGATATCCTATCCTTTCCAAGGCGCCGATAACACACTTGTGGACTCCTCTGGGATTATGAGTGTCCACTGGCACCGATAACCATCTACTCTCAAATGGCTCCGCATACCTGTTCGTCCCTGAAAATGCCACAAAAAAAATAGATATGGCAAATGTAAATATTGTGATCCTAAGTCTAAGCTTAAGATCAAGTAAAAAAAACATTTTTTATTTAAGTCACAGAAGCACAGAAGTAAAAAATTTTGATATCGACTATCACAATAAAAAATACCAAATAATAGTATTATATGGTGATTCTCATATCAGTAATAAAGCAAATTAACTGTTATTAGTTCTAGTAATATGCGGCGGCGTGGCGACGGATTCTGTTTTTACGATTTTAATAGAATAAAAATAGGTATATTCGCTATTAGTTTCACATAAAAAATTGTATTCCCAATCAATGGTTTTATTACTGTGGATGTACCTAAATATCTTAGTTGTGTAAGTTAATTCTTGCTATGTGCTTCGACATGATAGCTTCAACAGACTAGATACAGTTCCTTCAAATTTTGCATATAAATGCAAGCTTATAATACACAAAAAAAATATGCCCTTTTGTACACTTAAAATTAAATTTGAATTACATAAAATAATTAAGTGCAGATTCATGTCACAGTTAAACTTCATGCACGATATAAACAACTGAAAATAATTCTGAAAATAGGGGAAAAATAAAAAAATATGATGCGAACTTTTTATCAATTTTTATTGACAATCATAATTATTTTTTGGCTAATAATTATATAATCAATACTTACATCTCTTAAATGAATATTCAGTATTATTCCCTTTTGCCCGAATTACGTCTTGCAAGCATTTGTTCATTTATTTATTTATTTTATATTAATGCACTCTGTCTCACTCGGATATTTAGCAATAGATTTTTGTATAACATAAACTTTTGTGGTCTTAACCCAGTGACTTGGCCATTTCTAAAAGCGATCATCTATCTGTATCAAGGCAGGAGTTTTCCTTTTTAATCTAGAAAATATCACTCTTGGTTTCATTAGCTCAACTGCAAGCTTGTTCATATAGTTAATAATGCAGTCTTTGTGTGTGGGTATTCTATCTTTGATTTCCGCTTTTATGGTGACAATCCCCAGGTCGTGGTGTAATTTTCATTGGTTATGTACCATAGAGCAACTGTTATGATTCTTAGAGTTTGGATTGAAATCTCTGCATTATTTCTAAATTTTAATTGGCAGAAGTGCTCTACAGCTGATCGCAATATGTCCAAGTCGTTCAATGATACAGTTGTATACCAGTATTTTATTCTCCAATGATAGTTTTGTCTTTGTCTAATATAACCAGCAAACGGCGTCACTTGTTCTTCCAGAATGTCGGTGATATATTGTGCAGTGTTGAAATCTTGTTTGCGCCCCTCTCTATACATGAATACAAGCTCAGTACGAACAGTTACACAAAACCGACCCCAGTAGATTATCGACTCGCTTCCATAAGCCAGTTTCGTGTATGCAGTATTGTGTATATCGTTCTCCAGGATGTCATAACATTTTGACATCTGTCCAAACCATATACGATTATTCTGCATTCAGCACTAATTAAAACAGTCTTCCATTGGACCAAGGTCCAATTTACATATTGTCGAGCAAATTGAAGTCTAGCTCGTCGATGCCGTGTTGTTAATTTGGGTCCAGTGGCAGGCTTGCGTGGTCTCAAATCGCTTCCCCTTAATCTTTTTCTAACTGTACTTTCACTAACAATGGTATCTCATTCTTCTCTTAATCGGCACTGAAAATTAACTGCTGTAAGACATCTATCCCGTAACGAAGCTGACACTACAAAAGGATCATCAGTACATGATGTAGCGTGCGGTCTACGAAATCCAGGTCTTCTAAGCAAGAAACGCCTTTCCAAATACCTTTGATGTTCTCTGCGAACCGCCGAACGGCTTAAATGTCTTCTTGCCACATGTTGCCTTTACTTAAGGCTAAGACTTAAGCCTTTTTCCAAGAAAGCCACTGCATAAGTAGCTATTACTTTGGCGATTCCACATTTTTAAAGCAAGAATAATGATATTGTGATTCAGAGTAAGAAATTGAAAAGAAAAATTATAATAATAGCACAGGATTACGGTAACGCATCTTCTCATACATAATTTGTTCTGTATGTCTGTCTACTACGCATTTTAACTTACTCATAGGGATACAAACGATACATCGATTTTTTTCAAACATCGATGTATCGTTCATAAACATCGATATTTTAACATCGATGTTGAAAACCAAAACATCGACGATACATCGTTCTTTATGAGCGATGTTTTATGAACGATATTTTATCATAGCGTTATCTTCCGTTGAAATTGAATTTTACTAAACCACTAGAAAAATCCACCAGCCATTAGAAGTAATTTTTCGCCACTAAATGGACAGTCAAAACCACCAGTTTTAGTAGAAAATCCACCAGGCACCAGGTTGTCAAAATTGTTATTTTTAAATTCTCTATTGAAGAAATAAATATAAAATATGTTTAATTGGTACTTTTACTTTTTTTTTCTGTTAAAACAGTAAGTGTGAAAACAAAAACTTTGTAAAATAATATAAATATGTTCGATTATTGTACTTGCTTGTTTTGTTTCTGTTAAAAAATAATATTTATTCGATATATAAATGGAGATAAAAAACATCGAAAAAAAATCGATACATCGTTCATAAACCTCGATGTTTTCGACATCGATGTTTCACTTTTGAAAACATCGATGTTCTAATATCGATGTTTTTTAAGAGCGATGTTACATCCCTACTTACTCAGTTTCAAAACCAACTGTCAAACAGGGGAGCGTTGTGTACCCCTATTCCAAATCAACTACTTAAGGCATTGAATTTGTGACCAAAACAAAGTGCAAAATTTCAAATGTAAAAACAAAAGTACGTGTCTAATAGTTTAAATAATCGATTTCGGCCGCAAACATAAGTAAATTTTGTGGTTGGCTGGTTTTTTTTGACGGTCATTGTAGGAAGTAAAAATGTAATTCTAATATGTTTTAACGAAATCTTTTTTTTTGTCTCATAAACATAGCAATCTAATCATTTTTTTATTACATATACTTTCCCTAAGAAAGTGCATATATCTTTCCTGTGACTTTTAATTGTGTACATACTAAATTTTAGGAAAATCTAAATCATAAAGGTTCTTTTTCCTCTCAAAGATCTTTAAAATGTTTTCTATATCCTTCCATTGGTTTCCAACTACCTATACACTTTTGACGTGATGTCTTATAAATCGATGAACGCCGGCTGTACGCACAAAAAAACATGACTCGTTGTCACGTTCCGCCTGAGCCGAGCGTGCGAGCGAGAGCGCGGAACAATAGAGAGGCACAATCTGCCTAAGCGTTCGGCTTGTGACGCATCTATCTCTTTACTGTATAATTTAAGCAGAAAAATATTAAAATTAACAAGTGCAAATAAATGTAAATTTATAGAAAACATTTTCATTTTCAATTAAGTCCTTGTACTACTATTGTATTATACAATATAATAATTCAAGTCAATTCATAAAAGAATGCAATTTTTCATTAATGTTGTCTTATGACATTATCACGTAAACCGACTTTACAGACAACCAATTTTTTTTAATGTTTTTTACATTTAATTTTATATTAAATTCATATATTGAAATCGATTATAATATAAATGTTCTTAAGCCTCAGGGAACCCTAAAACCCATCGTTAATTTTTATTATAGATAGCATTCTCCCATGATTAAGCCCGTGTGGACTTCATATATAACCTTATTTCAACTGTTAACATGGGTCCATACGTCATGATACCGATCCCGCATTTCGTCCTCGATGTCGACAGTTTCGATTCTGTTCCTGATTCCACCTTTCATTTTCACCACCTTGGTTCAATTCAGATAGTTATATTTTTAAGTAAACTTATTCATTTTCATGCAGGAACCCTGAATTTTGGGATAAAAAGTACTTAGACATAACCCAATATGCTCCTCTAGTTCCTTTTGTCTATTTTCGCAACAAACTTCACCTTTTCATTTGTATGAAAATAACAGCACTAGCCACAAATCTCCATTTGTGATCGAAAGACGCAATTACATCAAATTTGTTATAGTTAACGTAAAACTTCAGGGACGTGTGGTGGCCAAAAGGTGGAACT
Source organism: Eumeta japonica (assembly GCA_005406025.1). Lineage (NCBI taxonomy): Eukaryota > Metazoa > Arthropoda > Insecta > Lepidoptera > Psychidae > Eumeta > Eumeta japonica. The sequence continues at coordinate 6,348 of BGZK01002592.1, read as the reverse complement.
GTCTGTTAGATACATGCATGATGAGAGAAATACATTTGACTGCAGCGCTTTCTTAGGCAGAAATGGGAAAATTATCGGGAAATGCAGTACATATTGGATCAATTTTGCGTGAAACTTCAGTATCATTATAAATATTATCAGAATAAGGTACAATATTTATTATTGGAAATTGAAAAATAATATATAAATAAACTGCTAAATAAAAATAGAATTATCGAGACGTCTTCAGAAAGACAAAAGTATCAAGGAACATTGATTACACGGAAAGGTTTCATATTTGCAGAAACGTAGCTACTAAGATATTTTGATCAATTTCATAAAACTAGCCTCTTCTATAATGGATCAAATTTTTCCGAGACGCACATCTTATATATTTTGCAAGCCATAATTTGTTTCGTTCAGTTTCGTCTATTATATCCATAGTTATTATTTATTATAATTGTTTCAACTAGTAATGGTAGAGACCATTGTTTTGTTCATAACTCTGACTTCAAAAAGATGTCCACAGCATTGTTACTATATGCAGTTTTTCTTTCAAGTTGATGTGTCTCATGGAAATCATAATAATTGATTGTAAAATCGAAATTAGTTGATCAGTGAATTGTCAGAGATGTAGGGCATATATTAATTATCATTGTAGGAGATAAATTTCTCACATTTTTTATAAAAAATATAGAGAAAATTAAGCTCCTGGGTTGTAGGAGGAAAAAGATTTTTGAATTTTAATGTGCCAGTGATATGGAAGAAACCATCCAATCATGAAAATTAGTGTTACTTTTGTGTCACTGACATTTGAATTTAATCAGAAAAACAAACATTAAATTATATATGCAGATCTTACTCTAATTACTCAACCTATCTACAGTTCAGACAAGCAGAAAGTTCCAGAGCCCCCCAATTGTTCATGTTCAAGATCTCCTTGAAATTCACTAGCCTTGTTATCCAAAAGTTCTTAGACACAAAAAAAATTAAAAATGATCAACAGTTAATTGCTAATTTATTACATAATTTTCAACTATGGGTGTCAGCATGTTTCTAAAAATTCATTTCCTTCACTTGCACCTCGATTTCTTCCATGAAAACCTCGGATAAAACAGCAATGAATATGAAGAGCATTTTCATCACGATTTGTATTTTTAAGCAAAATTATCAGGGACTGGGACCAGGCTATGTTAGGTGATTACTGCTGATCTATTATAAGAGACGCAATACAAATAAATATAAGAAAAAAGCTAAGGCGATTCTTTTTTAATTTTTATAAATAATTTTGTAGGCATTTTTTTTTTGTAAATCAATAATAATAAATACTTCGGAAACGTTACGTGTTAAACTTTTTTTATATTTTTTTGAAACTCAGTATACCTCAATTGTTAAGAAAACACACTTTTCATTTCAAGGAAAAAAATTATGTAAACCAGTATAATAATAATAAACAACTATATATAATAATTTTTTATTTCATATGTATATGAATATTGAAGACGGCGTCAATGTTGTGCACATAACCGAATAGTCATGTGAATTTATCTGTATAGAGAAAATTTGGACTTTACAAAGTTGACCACGTGACAATATAGGCCCTATAAGTAAAAAAGTTGCAATGAAATCTTTTTGGTTGTGCTGTTTGTATCTGACTAGTTTTGATACTGTTAAATACATGACATTTTAAAAAAATAAAAATGAAAAGGAAAAATGGTGTCCCACCATTTTTCTATTGTTCTCTGTCCACAAAAATGAGTGAATCTAACATAGAAATTTGATACATTTTGAAGTTTCATTTCAAGAAAAAGGAAAAATGCGACACCGGCCGCGAAAATAATTTGTGACGTTTATGGACTTAGTGTCGGTAAGAGTAGCACAAAACTGTTTCAAGCGTTTTCAGTCCGGTAATTTTAATGTCAAATATAAACCTGGTTGACCTATTACAGGTAGTCGATGCCATTTTTGAAAAAGTAGAGCAAGATCGGCATATTAGTTTTTTTATGATATAGCTGAAAAGCTGGGGATTGACCACAAAACAATTTTGATCCATTTGAAAAAACTGGATATACAAAAAAAGCTCTATTCTTGGATTCCACACGAGCTCACTGAACGAAATCTAATGAATCGTGTACTCATTTAAGATTCTCTATTGCAACATAATGAAATTTAACCATTTTTAGAAAGATTGATCTCTGATGATGAAAAATGGATTAACTACGATAAGATCGTGCGAAAAAATCATGGTCAAAAGGTAAGCAAGCACCGTAAACCCTAGCGAAACCTGAATTAAATCACTATAAGTTGATGCTGTGTGTATGGTGGGAATGGAAGGGTATTATTTATTATGGACTTTTACCGCAGAGAGAAAAACCATCAATTCGGGTCTCTATAGCTAATAGCTAACGAGATTCATGCAAGAAGTAGAGAAAACACGGTCAGAATTGATCAACACAAAGGGTGTGGTTTCTCACCATAACTCCAGACCATCACACATCTTTAGCCACTCAGCAAATATTGATAGTTTGGTTGGGAACTCTTAATGCATCCGCCATATAGACCTGACCTTGTACCCTCAAATTATCACCTGTTTCGGTCTCTTTAGAATTCATTAGGTAGTCTTAGGTTAAAATCAAGCGAGGACTCATTTCATCAAGAGAAAAAAGTAGGTCAAAACTACTTGTAGCAGTTTATTGATCAGAAGCCCAAAACTTCTACAAATCCCAAAAAATTCTACAGCAATATATATATATATATATATATATATATATATATATATCGCAGGATCGGGGCAACGAGTGCCGTCGTTCATGTTGTGGGCGTTATTTTTATGATGGTCACCGTGTATCACCATTGAAACTAAAGATAATCAAATTACAATAGTTCGCAATTACAAACGGTTAGGTACAACATACGAATAATATCAACGTGAAAACGCGGTGCTACCGGCGCGCGCAGCGACCGTCCGTCCGTTCGGAGCGCCGATCACTGTCGTGTCGCCTTGACTCATTTTGAGCCTCGCGTCGGCTCACGACAAACACCGATTGCACCAGAGTTCCGTGAATCATCTTGTTTTACTGCCTCGACGTTCTGACTCACTCACACACATACACGCACACGCACGCGTAAATAAAATAAAATATAATTTAAAATAAAATGTAATTTCATGTGCAACTTGATCCAATGTCGATGGCATATCTAGGCTCCTATTAGCCTATGGCCCTGAGCCTGTACCCCGATGCTCTTATGAAAAAATGAAACAGCTCATTACTCACAGAACATAAGAATAATCAGAAAACCATAATAAGCATAGAGATATCAAATAAGCAGAGATTTTTTTTGGTACAAGGTAAGACAGAAAAAAAAATAATGAAAATCAGTCAATAAACTTGTACTTTTTATATAACAAAACTACAATAGGGTGTGTGAGCGCGCGCGGCGGCCGCTACGACAGCACGTGCGGCGGCAGCTGCGGCCGGCCCTCCAGCTTGCTGTAGTCGAGGTGGAACTCTTTGGCCACTTTGCGCCAGTTGTGCGCGTCGAAGAAGTAATAGGTGCCGCGCTCGTAGGTCGACGTCTTCTCGACCATGGGCATGCCGGGCGCCTGAGAGATCCACACTTTCTCTTCCATGTGGTACCGCCAGTCTCGGTTGTATCTGGTGCCAGTCATATATTGAGATTTAAATGTTCATCAACCATGATCGATAGACTATTTAATACTATAAATCTACAATCTAACTAAAAAATTACTAGTTAATATCACATCTCAATTTTATTTTCTAAGACTTATTATGTGACTTACTAATGGAAGACAGACTCACGCTTCTAACCTTTAATACAATTTATAGCAAGTTAAAATGCCATTCGACTTTTTGCATGAAATGCAATTTGATTTTTTTTTTAATAAGAACAAATTTACAATGGACAAGGTATTAAAGAGTTTAAAACTGAAAGCACTGCAGCTTTTTACATAATATAGGTTTAGCATAATAATCACGTAACTAGTAAAAAATTCTAACAACACAATCAAAATAAATGACTCTGAATCATATAATATCTGGTTACTAAACTATAAAAATTGTAATTACAGAAGGTATTGTCAAACAATTCAAAAACCAAATTGGAAGAACAGAATTGCTAGCTTCACTAAAAAAAAAACATGCTGGCAAATATATTAGGGTAGCATTTAATCAGAAATAATCTCTTTATTTATTACTATATTCTATTAATTGAAACTCTAATAACACTTGTAAAATAATGATAAATATTGTACAGTTCAGGGGCCGAGCTTAATAATTGGATATAATAAGAGAGGTACCCACAGCTCGGCAGCGGCAGCTATTTGTAGCACGTCACCGACGAAGCAATAGAACAAGTAGAACAGCAGGTCCTCTTTGTAGCGATTTAGCCGCAGTGAAGCAAGCTTTTCTCTAATGGAACCGTTGATAAGATACTCCGGTGGCACGTGGTAGTCCATGTCCTGGGGCCTGGCAACACAATTTTTTTATAATTAAAATTTTTATACACACATCACAGTACCGTAGTAATAAGTACATTACATGCTAAATAGTTAAATATCTATATAACTAATAAAACTATATATACAATGTAACAAGAACTTCTATAAAAATGAATGACAGTATCACAAAATAAAAAGAAATTTTCCCATTCAAATAATTTCATAAATAATGTTAAATCAATTCAGCCTTGCTGCAAAAGCTGGCTCGATTTTATTTTACATGTTCTACTACTTAATAGTTGTAATAGAAATTTAAGACATAAATAAAGAATCCTATAAATAGCATAGAAAAAAGGCACTGTTATCATGCCATTTTAATTTGTAATTATTAATATTATTTTATATGTTATTATTTCAGGCCCTATTCTTTTAATACAGAGATAGGCATAAATGAAGAGGAAATTTAAAAGAAATGTAAAGCCTCCCATTCCTCAACTTCGATGAGTAACTTTGATATCAGGAATGTTGCATGATGGAAAAAGCTAATGAGCCATGGCATTCGCCTTCACTAATCACTAAATGCTTTTTAAATGTCGTTCCGACCCCTCGATGTATAAACACGATTCATCTGTTTTCACTGGGAATAGAGTATCACCAAAAAATAATCTGATTGTTATATCCGAGGACACATGAGAGTAAAGGTTTTGAACACTCATAGCAATAATCCACTATGCCCCTCTTTTTAAAGTACTCTGCCCTGGACATTTTAGTACTTGAGTAAGAATCTATGGAAGACAGAGTACCTGCAGGGCGTATCAGCCCAAGGGCCGGCGAACGTCAAGTATAGATTGTCGGGCGAGTTCAAGTTTAAACCCAGCGCCGTTAGGTCCTGACCCAACGCCAGTGACACCAGGCTGGGATCGGATTCCGCCGCGCGGATGAAAGTCAGCAGACCCACGATGCCATACTGATTGGGGATCATACTTTCTGGGATATTTGATACCTTGCCTGCACCAAACAATAAAAACATAACTGTAAAGAAATCTTAATAGGCTTTTAGCCATAACATAAATATCTCATAATTTACATTATTTCAAGTTTTAATTCGAAAATGGCTGAAAATTCCCCTTTAACTCCTTTAGTGTTCACATTAAATCAATGCAACGGACAAGTACTACGAAATGAACCTACACACTTAACCTTTTAAAATGAAAGAGTGTAGACTGGTGTGGCTTTATTTTTACATGTCCATTTATTTTGGAATAAATATATAAACAATCCACAGTTGTCAAGTTATAATTTTATTTTCCCAAAATTATTAAATATAAATCTAGGTTCTAATTTCAAAATGGTGTACTGCCATACAGGATGGAATCGATCATGCATCTTTCTACAAATATTCATAATCTCTTTCTTTTTTAAAGCAACTATGTCAATGTAATTATAACAAAAATATATCATTGAAAATTTGCTTATGAATAATAAAAAGTAATTAAGACAAAGCCCTACTAAATGCTTGGTCAGTCTGAAGCGCGAGCGCCGTGTGCCGCACGCCGCCGCCGTTCAACGACGGATGGCGGCGTCTAGTCATTTACCTCTACAAATGACATTCGATGTTGTCAGTGATGTAAAGGTTGCCGAAGGTATTATTAGTCTTTGATTTTCCACATGTGTTCCACTCATTCAAAAAAAAAACAAGGCAAACTAAGGCAAATTATCCCGTAAACGATACACAGCATATAAAATTACTCACGGATTTGCAGGTTATTGATTGTCAGGGTAAGTTTCACTACAAAGTTTTATAACCGCAAAAATGTCCGTTCTACAAACTACCCAACAATAAATCATGTTTGCATATTCGATAGCAGTGAAATTTGATTAATAAGAAAAGTAAACCTTAATATTAATCA
>BGZK01002591.1:0-49349 GCA_005406025.1 Eumeta japonica | reverse complement strand
AACGATGGCCCTAATCGTAAAACACTGGCTATTGAGCAGAGACTGCATACTTACTCACACAACCCTTCCCTATATACATGTGACCTCCCACAGTTCGCTCATCCACCTATACATATATACAGTACAACACACAAATCTTTATCGCTGTGAAGTTAGTCACAAAAAGCGTCGCATTGGTGTAAAACAGGATCAGAAGAAAGAGGGATCGGATTTGCACATCGCATCATTTGCAGGCAATTCAGAGCGGCAAAAATTTGTGCGTTGCATTGTAAATATAATTTTTGTATTAAAATAGTTCAAATTTTTCAAAAATACAATGTTCAAATAGTCATATTTCACACAGACAAATACCGAATAGTCGAGTTTTATTTATTTTTATTCTTTTGCTTTGTCACGGTAAATTAATAAAAATATTGCAATACCCCAACCTTGATCCGTACGTGCGTCTGTATGTTACCCGTTCTCGATTGGCACCGCACTAAATCTTTCTCTATGTACGCTACAATCGACGTGATCTTCAAGATGGCCGTAGACAAAATACCGCCATCTTTTTCGTTTTCACATTTGTATTTTCCCTACATTCCCCTACATGTTTATTTATTTATCGAAATATAGGATTAAAAAAATATCTGTATACCCCATTCTTCATATAAAGTGGACTCTGTTTTCCAAGTAGCGCATATTTCATTTTCCAGTTACTGCATTGTATGAGGTTTTTCAAGAAATCTTGTGTATAATATGATGGATTGGTCGCCTATGAATTTCTTCATTATACTGGTGATTAGTTAGATCGGTCAACACAATTTTTGGGTCTGACTTCTACATAGTAAATTTAAGTTTCTCTTGCGCCAAAAAGAGGTAAAATTTTTTTTTTTGATCAAAGCTTGTGTTTGTAGACATTAGAGCAATTTTTCAATTTATCTGTAAAAATTACTTGTTTATGTGTATTTTTTTATAATTTTACTTTAAATTATAATTAGAGAAGTTGTAGCCGGATACAAGTCTATTTTTTTATTAAAGATTTATGATTTCGTCCGAAGGCCATCACATCTTGGTGAAAACTTTCTGCTTGTTCCTCGGAGCAGACAACCGCGTTACCTTTAAATTCGTCCAGATGAGAATGTAGCATATGACGTTTGATAAATTCACCGCAATTAAAACAGAAATAAACATCACATTTACACTGTCTTAACGACCTTTTTTAACTAGTTAATGCGCAGATATAGCTGTTACAGCTGTAATAGACAAGTTAACACTCACTGCTGTGCCTCTTAAAAATAATAATACAGTTTACTTTCTGGTTAAACAAAGTGCTACCATCTTTCGTTTATAAAATAAATTAAAACATACTCATCGATGTAAATCAGACAAAAGCTAACTTTAGGAACAAAAAAAGATTCAAGTGTTTTCCGATGTCTAGAATCAGAATTTAAGCATTAGAACAGGAATCCAAAAATCAAAATTTATTTTGTTGACTGTTGTAATTACTGTATTTTATGAAATAATATTGCTAAGTACGTATTTTTAAAAGTAATTAATTTCTGGATTTGTCGAATCGTTCAGACTGATAAGTCCTAGAATCGAATGTTAATTTTGAGTAAATTTTCCGTATTCACATATTTTATAAAGTTACGCCTATTTCTCGATAGGGTAGACAGAGATCACACACTCACACACTGCATGATCTACGCACGCACGTCTTGTTACCCCGACGATCATCAAACGTTTAGTGCAAGCTCGTCGGTTTCGGGTGCTTCAAATTTAGCCCTTCTTTAATATGCCGTCAATTTGGTCTGCCCTAGATGCATCATATGGATTGTTCTAAAAATGTACTAAAAATATATCAAGCTTGAAATAAAGATGTTTTCTTTTATTAATAAATAGTACAATTATAAATATTTCATAGGATAACATTCATTCATTCGTAAAGCAATTATGGCGTATTAGTTAAGTATTAATGTATTAATTATGCTACAAACACTTTTTTTTTTTGTTGAATTATTTACCAAAAACCATATTTATAGATGAATAAGATTATATTTATTCTCTTACCTTATCATAGATTTAATCTTACCGTACGTAGCTTGTACAAAAGGAGAAAATTTAAATCTGATATTTCTTCGTGCGAATGTCAGTCTATATATATATATATATATATCATTACTGTGTAAGAAAAAATAAAATAACGTTTTGAAATCACAGACACATATATTTGTTTGTAGTCATAGTATTTTTATTTGGTTTCTATCTACACATATCTCTTGATACATTCTTCACAATATTAAAAAAATACAACGATCTAATTAAAGTACACAATTGATTAAGGAAGATTTATTAATAAAACGGAAATAACAATAATAGTACAATAAAAAAAAATAACGATTTTTTAAAAATATCGAATTGCAGATCGACGAAGTACAATGAAAAGGAAAGTAAATCTCAACTGGAACCTTTGCTACCAATCCAAAGGGTTACTCCGTTTGCAGAGGGCGTCCTTGAAGCTCAGCGAGTTCTCGCTGTAGAACTGCGAATACCATGACCTGAAAGCCCTAATGGTCCTGTCGGTCTTCACGTACGCCGGGCTGCTGACGTACCGCTTGTGGTTCCAGATGGCGACGTCCCTTTCGAACTGTCAATCGAATAACGATAAAATAAAGATAGAAAAAGTGTGTCAGCTCCGACGCACGAATGGAGTTTGCTGCTTTAAGATGATATCGTACATATAGATTAGTATAACGGTAAATGAAAGCATCTATTATATTATTCAAAGCATAATACACAATTCATTTATTTATGTTAATAGTAAAACAATTAATTCGTCATTTAAGAAAATATTGAAAATTATATGGGGCCTAAATATGAAATCGATTCTTAAGGAGTTAACTCAAAAAAAAATCTTCAATCCGCCACGTACCACCGTTTGTACGTTTTTTTGGTAGCTCGTCAATAGTCGAGCTGGTTGTGATGAACTTCATTGATACTAATGGAGTACACCAGTTTGTGATATATGATCTACCGTCTGTTCGCCATTCTGTCTGTTTATCTGTATGACTACAGATCGGCAATGACGTAGCCGATTGTAGTGTATATGTGGGTAGGTGGTTAGTTTGCAATAAACCTCGGAAATAAGCAGACATGTAGTTTTTCATACTTAACAATTGGCGACGAGGAAAATAGTAATAAAGTGTAAAGCTGTGCAAGAAGTGATATAAGGATATCACAATGTCGTTAGGTCTTTGGTGGGTCACTATCGTTTGACCATCATAGCCATGACTGGGAAGCCTTCAAAGTGCGGCTCACCCAGTTCTGCGTGGCAAACGGCGTAACGGACGAGAACGACAAAATCAGCGGCGTCGGCGCGCTTTTCTCATTACGGCGCTCACCGAAGACATGCGAGTGGCGTCAAGTCTGGTAGCACCTGATTCACTCGATGCGGTTCCGTATGAGCGTTTGTGTCCCTTTCGATGCCCATTTTATGATTGCGGAGCGTGTTTGCCGAGCGCTATAATTCTACCGCGCGGAACAGCGGCCCGGGAAGATGTGGCAGAGTGGCAGCGCGGGTGCGCACACTCGCCCGTTACCTGCAATTTTCAAAGTGAGCTAGACATCATGCTCAGAGACAGATTTATCCTCGGTCTGCAGGATGTGAGGGAAAGAGAACGCTTATTCACGGAAGATGCTGGCAAGATAACATTCGTGGCAGCGATGGAGCTGGTCCAGTCCGTACAGCGTGGCGCGGCTGCGCAGCGCAGCGGCCGGGATAGTGGCGGCGCGAGCTCGGTCGGCGGCGTGTTCGCGTTGAAGACGGCAACCGGTGGACAAGGTGCGCCACTGGAGAGCGCGTCGATGGGCGGCGGCGCACGGTCGACGTCCGAGGCGCGCCGTAAGTACTTCCAGTGTTCGGTGTTTCGTGGGAATGCGAATCACAATGCAAAGAGTGTAGATTTGCGAACTACAAGTGTAATAAGTGAAAAAGGGCATTTGCGACGCATGTGGAGAAGGGAGACCAGGGCTTCCCACTTTGGCGGCGGAGCTGCGGAGATGTTGAAGGAAAATGTTATAATATTAAATGTAAACGGTTCGCCTTTGTTTGTGGTCGTAACACTGAACCGGTTGAGCATCGAATGCGAGGTAGACAGTGGTAGTGCTGTGTCAGCTATGTCGAACACGTTCTATACCGCCACTTCAAACACCAAGCCTTAAGTCGAATTAACGGTAGTTTGCGCTGCTACGACGGATCACCTATAACGCCCCGCGGAAGTTGTTCACTATCGGTTACCTACAGAGGGCGCACGAAACAAATAAAATTTTATATTATTGACAATGGCTGTCACGTCCAGCCCGCTATCCTAGGGCGTGATTTTATGTCAGAATTTAATTTAGGTATAAGTGAAATGAAATATATAGATAATCCGGTAATTGAAGAAACATCAGTAGCGAAAATATTAATGAATAAATTTCCGGCCGTTTTTTCAAATAAATTAGGTAAATTAAATAAATTTAAAGTTCAGTTACAACTTAAGCCCGATGCTAAGCCTATTTTTTCAAACCGCGACCGGTCCCGTTTGCATTAAAACCGAAAGTAGACGAAGCGTTAGATAAATTGATCGAAACGGGTATTTTGAAAAGCGTAAATTACTCTGATTACGCAACTCCTATCACACCGGTATTAAAGTCGGACGGTACGGTGCGCGTGTGCGGCGATTACTCGGTCACCTCTGAATAAAGCTGCACATCGATAGGTATCCGCTACCACGCATAGAGGAATTATTCGCACGCCTACATGAAGGCAAGGAGTTTAGCAAGCTCGACTTATCGATGGCGTATATGCAACTCGAACTGACTGAGGACTCGCAGCCGCTCACTTGCATCAACACGCACCGCGGTCTTTTCCAATTTACACGACTGGTTTTGGGTTATCGTGCCTGCGATATTTCAAAAACAATGGAACGAATTCTGGCCGGCATAGAAGGAATATGTATATTTTTAGACGATATTTTAATATCTGGGCCAAACAAAGATACACATCGGAAAAGATTAAATGAAGTATTAAATATTACAAGAAGCGGGGTTAACCTTACAGAAAGAAAAATGTGTTTTTTCAAAAGTCCATCGAATACTTAGGCTTCGTGATAGACAAAGATGGACTACATACTCTCCCGGAAAAGTCAAGGCTATCAAAGAGGCCGAACCTCCGAAAAATGTTTCACAATTAAAATCGTTTCTCGGTTTAGTTAATTATTATCGCTCATTCGTCCCGCGCATGTCTTAATATTAGGCCCACGATTTGCTAAAATGGGTGCAAAATGGATGTGGTCGGATATCAGAGCGCTCTGAAACGGTAAAACGCGCCTTGGAATCGGAACTGGCGTTAGCGCACTACGACCCGCGTTTATCCACCGTGCTCACGGTCGACGCGAGTCCGACGGGCCTGGGCGCCGTGTTGGCGCAGCAGCAGGAGGACGGCTCCGAGAGAGTGATAGCGTTCGCTTCTCGGGCGCTCACCCCAAGTGAACGTGTTTATTCACAAATACAAAAAGAAGCGACCGCGATTATTTTTGGTGTTAAAAAGTTCCACCAATATTTGTATGGCAGGGCAGATCCATTTGTTCTCAAAACCGATCATAAGCCACTTTTATCAATATTTGGGAACAAAAAAGGGATCCCCGAGATGACGGCAAATAGGCTGCAAAGATATGCACTTTTCTTATCGGCATACAATTACACCGTACAGTACGTTCAGTGCAAATAACGTCGCGGATTATCTATCTCGCTCGCACTCCGGCGCGCGGCTGCCGACGGGAGCGGCGCGGGGACATGCGCGGCGAGCGCCGATGTTGAGGACGGGGAAATTAACTCGTATTTACATTTCATTTCGAGTAATGATCAATCCAGCATAACTATTAAAGAAATCAAAGTCGAAACACAGAACGATCCGATGTTACATTGTGTCGTTAATTTTATAAGAAATGGCTGGCCCCGAAAATGTCCGTTTTTTAAATTAAAACCATATTATAATTGTAGATTTCAATTAAATGTAGAGGACGGATGTATTCTGAGAGGACACAAAGTAGTAATTCCGCTCAATTTACAAGGCAGAATCTTACGAGAATTACATTCCTCACATTTCGGCGTAGTAAAGACTAAGGCGGAGGCGCGCCGTAGGTTCTGGTGGCCCGATAGATGCGGACATCGAGAGCGCAGTGGGCGCGTGCGGCGCACGGCGCTGCGGCCTGCCCCGGCCCGCGCGCCACTCGCGCCCTGGCCGTACCCCGCGACCGTGGGAACGCGTTCATTTGGATATGCTAAGTGTGGCGGGCGGCACCCACCCGTCGTGGTGGACGCGCACTCTGGGTGGAGTGGGCTCCGCTCGCGGACGGCGCACCGAGCCGGTATTACGGCGGCTCAGTGAAATGTTAGGTCGGTTCACCACGAACTATCGTTACCGATAACGCGACGCCGTTCACTTCGGCGCGGTTCCGTAGATACTGCGAGGTGAACGACATTAAACACGTCACGATTCCACCTACCACCCGGCATCTAATGGTCAAGCGGAAATCACCGTAAAACTTATTAAAAGGGCATTAAAACGTTAATGTCGGAAACGAATAGTGTCTCTTCGCTCGAACACCAAGTAAATAAGTATTTACTAAGCTAGGAACTCCGTTCATAGTACGACCGGTGTCTCCGGCGCAGTTGATGCTCGGCCGGAACGTGCGTACGAGGCTCGACTTGTTGTGTCCACGTAAGGACGTACCTAAACATGTCGCGCCAGCTCCGTCAGCCGCAAATCTCGCTCAGAGTGTATCTCGTTCGCAGATCTCACAATCTAAATATTTCGGAGGGAAACGAAAATTAATTTTACCGTCGGTGATAAAGTTATAGTGAAACGGCATTATCAAAACGGTAATAAATATAAGTGGCTAAGAGGGACTCTCGTGAAAATTTAGGATCACGGGTGTGGTTAGTACGTACTCACGAACTAACTCAGTGTCTAAAGAAACACGTAGATCAGTTATTACACTGGCGCGGTGGCGACGACGCCTTCATTCAGGACACCCCCAGGCCGCCTACGAGCATTATAACAGTGACGAGTCGGACGACGATTACACGTTCGTAAAATGCAGTCCAATGCTGATGACCGAGCGCGGCAGACGGAAATCGAAACCACGACAACACGAGGCGCGGATCGTGCGGACGAAAGGCAGTCTGCCGAAGATTGCGGCGAGGAGCTGAATATATCAAAAACGACTCCAATACGACATCATCATCGCCGCAAGGCGGTGAAGAAGGCGGGGATACCATGTCCCGTGGTTGTGACAGTACGGAGGCCGAGAATGAGGACGCGAACTCCTCGGCTCCGACCCGGAGTGGACACCGCCGCCGCACTACGCGCGAGATTGCCTTCTTCGCCATCAAAAGTAAACTTAAGTCGTCGACTTCGGCGTTGACGAAGAAATTGTTAATATTTTATATAGAGGAAGGCCAAAATTTTGTTTGTTCATTTTGTTGGTTCGTTTTATTGTTACAATTAAAAAATATATATATATTTTTGTATTGTATAAATTAGGGGTGAGGGAATGTAGTGTATATGTGGGTAGGTGGTTAGTTTGCAATAAACCTCGGAAATAAGCAGACATGTAGTTTTCATACTTAACACCGATTATGATCAAATCTAGTAAACTGATATGAGCCATTGTTACGTAAAATATAGTTTACTGGGTAACTATCGCATCCAGTTGTTATATCGTATGTATGGCACCCAGTACAGACGTATTAGAAATATATCTTCCAGCTCGGAGAACTTGAAAAAGCTTTAAAAACGATCTTTTGAGCTTGATGAGCTCTCATTTTTTTAAGAATTTGTATTATTTATTAATTAAAGAATTTACTGCTTCTTTCTTTTTAATAGATTGAACCTGAAATTTTTAAGAAGTATCAGCGATGGCCTGAAGGATCATCCGTCTTCCAAAATTTAAGCTCAAAAACTCATAGACAATATTTATAACTCAAGAAGCAGTAAAATACATTCAACAATAAACAACACAGCGGAAAGTTTCAGGGATGGCTTGCAGGGTCAACCATTTTACAGGTTTTTTTTTTAAATAATATGTAAAAAAATCCTTAGACACATGGGAGCTAGGAGTACGGGATATCCCACGTAGCCTCTCCGAAGTTTTAAAATATCTGACGCCGTATGGATTTAAATGCTTCTCTTTTTTTAGAACGAAAAATTATAAAAGAAGGACAAATAAAGGAGAATGTTCAGAAGAGACCATAGACAATGCGATGGAGGCTGTATCAGAAGGAAAGATTAGGTACGTGTCAGCAATAAAACATTCTTGGAAAGAAAATTAAAAACAGTTCATAAAAAGCCAGATGATGCTTCCATTGGCGAGTCAAGGATGAAGATGATGATACGGCATTCGCTTGTGAACTCCCCCAGTAATCATAAGTTGACGGCTTTGCACATATTACTACTTGTAAAATTATCAAAAATACATAAGATCTCTTGTACCCTCTGGGTACTCCATCACGCCTTACCCAGAGGACGAGATGAGGAGATGGGATTTTCGTTGCTTTAAATGAAAATGCCGAACAAGAGCACCAAATAAGTGTTGATTTACCAAAGAGTAATTATCAAAGTTAATTATTAAAATAAAAGAATCCTGGAAAATAATAACACTGTTTGTTTTATTAGATTTCAAACCCTGAGTACTCCGCCAAGCCTCCTTCGACTGCTATCATCAAAATCGGTTCACAGAATATTAGTTGATTTTTAAAAATTAATTCTATGCGTGTATACGAAGTTGCGAACAAATCTAGTTCATAATAAATCGGAAAACCTTTAGCAAAGCAGAGCTTAAAATCGAGTATCACTAGCTCAACGGTATCAGATGTGTAAAAGCTCACCATATACGACTCGCCTATGACGAAAGCGGCGGCGAAGGGCGCGTTGCTGTTCGGCGAGAATATCCTGTGCACCACCTTCTGCTCGGTAGGCGTCAGAGGCGTCACGGACTGCGAGATCAGCAGGGGCCCGAAGCAGGACTGGACCGTCAGGCGCACGTGCGCCGGCCCCAGCTGGAACACACCGGCGAGGTTGAAACGTCGAGCCGCTTCGGTACACGTAGTCAAGGGTCAAGGTGCGCTGGGTGAGCCAGCTAAGCTCAGCTGTCGAGGGCAGCTGTAGAACCGATTCAAGATCAAATAAGGCGGCGACTAACAGCTTACGATGTTGCGTTTCGTTCAGTGAGCGAGGGTTCCGACTGTCCACTCCTACGTCACTCCACTTCTCCCTCCAATAGATATCCTATACCTGTCCAAGAGGCCGACAGCTCGCTGGTGACTCCTGCGAGATCGCAAGTATTCATGGGTGACCACCTATACACGTTCGTTGGCCTTTCATTACTGCTGTAAAAAGGAAATCATCCGGTGCTATGCTACAATGCGAGAGACAGGATATCGTACAGTTAAAAATTAAAGAAGACCCCCAAAATGGCGGATATCGTTCATTTCATTTGTCTTTACATGTATTTTGGAGGTGTTTTATTATCTGGTAAAAACGCAAAATATTTTTTTCTATATTTCATTTTAGATCATAGATAAATATTTATTCGTAGCTCCTTCCATTGCGCATGTCCGCTCTAGAAATTTCTGTCGTCGGTCTACTGATATTCATTCTTCTTAAATGACTATCGAGGTTTCATTAGATGTCACCTACCTGCTCTTCAACACCCAGTTTGAAATATTGATTCGTATTGTTTTTCCTTATTGCACAGATATCTTCCTATACGTCGAAGTATCCCCTAAAACCTACGGCTGACTTAAGGATATGGCTAACTAGGGTTTTTTTTTATTTTGATGCTACGTGACGTCAACTTTGTGGACGTCACTGACGTCATTCAAGGCCGACAAAGGAAAATATTATTTTTTAAAACAGTTCAAAAACAATACCGTTTAAAATAATTTTTAAACTGTATGCTAGTCGACCAATGTCAAAAGGTAAATGACAATGCGATAGCGTAATTAAATTTAAACCGGCTAATATACCGCTACCGTACCGATTTTCGCTTGATTTTTTTAAGCAAAAGAGCTATATAACTTACAACGATTATACATGTGTTTAATCGATACTCTGAGCAGTCTTTTAACACGGCTTGAGGAATCGACTGCCAGATTGGTTTATTTTGGCTGTTTCCATAGTCTGATGTCGTATGGCATCTTGCTCTGGGGAAACGCCGCGGATATTCAGAAAATTTTTGTGTTGCAGAAGCGGGCCGTTCGCGCAATTTACGAGCTCGGACCTCGTGCGTCCCTTAGAAATAAGTTTAAGGAAATTGGAATTTTAACCCTGGCATCTCAATTCATTTATGAAAATTTATTATATGTAAAAAGAAATTTAGAAATGTTTAAAAGAAATAGTAGTCGACATAAACTCAATACCAGAAATAAAATAAACTGATTTCACATGTTAGTCAACTAAGTAAAGTCACAAATTCATTCAGAGGGCTCTGTGTGCGCCTATTCAATAAGGTTCCTGTTGATATACAAGATTTACCCCTACATAAATTTAAGAGTGTTATTAAACAATCACTCAGTAAAAAAGGGTACTATGCAATTTCTGAATATTTAGAAGACAAAAATCAATGAGCATAAGCGGCTCGACCTCTTACCGGGCTGTTTCATTCTTAAAGGTTCCGTATTTGTTTTGGCTGTGTATGTGCAAATTAGAAAAGAGCTACCCTTAAGTTTCTTGCTCGTTCTTCTTGAGGGAAAACTGCCTTCCGAACGAGCAGTAAAGTGTAAATTCGCAAAAAATCATGACGTATTTCAAATGTTATTTTGTAACCTATGAAATAAAGATATTTTGAATTTGAATTTGAATTCAACAAAATCTATTATCCAGCCGTCGTACATCCAGTTCGTGCAGCGCATGGTGTCAGTGCACATGAGCGACAAACTCGCGAACAGGGACCTGGGCGGGCGCACGCGTACCTGCTTGGCCAGCACCTCCATGCGGAACAGGCCGATGGTGCCCAGCTTGTACTCGTGGCGGAGGCGCATCTCGGAGGTGTGGTCTTCGTCCTTGTCCCACTGCGCCGACCACACGTGTTGACCTACGAATATTAGTAGAGATGGATCAAACACGTGACACCTCACGAGTCCTGTTCCGGAGGTCGATACTGGTTCGACTGTCGGTCACGGTTCCAATAACTCTTTAAATCCCGATATCGGTCAGTCCTACTTTGCGTGGTGTTGTTAATAATCATAAATTACCATTTTTATTGGTATTTATTTATATAAAAACATATCTCGTATACTATCTGAGAATATAATGTACCTCGCTGCGAAATTTTATTAGAATTCATCAAGCCGTTTGCGCGGGACGGGTACATGTCCAAACAAACATATTGTTACATTTGTCATACATAAATAGCTTATGACTATAAATAAGCGATTTCAAACGTGCGAGCGTGCGTGTGCGCATAGATGTATTTAAAAATTGTAAATAACAATTTCGATGGCTCAGGGCAATTGAGAGATCTATTTTACTATTTATGAATACACATTCCAGAATATTTGCTTACGTTGGCAGGCTGTGTATTGGACTATATCCTTGATATAGACACTTTGTTATAGGCATGCTCGGATTGAATATGATTTAACCGCGATACATCGATTCTAGGTTTGACGCTGTAAGCTCACCTATGAAGTTGAGTAGAAACGGATACTTCTCAGCCAACTTCGTCAGCACCGAGGTGGAGTGTACGGCGTTCAGGTGCGCCACGTCGGCGCCGTTCTCCGGGATGTCCTGGAAGAGACAGGGACGGGGTCAAGTGCGATCGCCGTGACGGACGAGCGGTTCTGCGGCCGAACAGCTCCGCACGTGTGATGTGGTGTCGTACACGACCGGAACAATATTTTGAATGTGAATATAGAAAAAAAAACCGGCCAAGTTGAAAATCGAACTGCTACATCTAAGGTTCCGTATCTACGATTGAAATGATGTAAAATATACAATTATAGTAACTAATTTAAATGAAACAGTCGCATCTTTCAAGAAACAAATGCATATTTCCCATAAAGTTCGAAACTTCATCTATAATTGTATGAATGCAAAAGTCAGTTATGGACAGATGCAGAGAGTTATAGACATCGGAAGCTAATACCCTGCAAAATATACACTTCACAGAAAAATTAACTTAAGAATTTTTCGTGCCTTTTGTAAAGAGTCATCTAACTACACTCCACAAAATGCGGGTGGGAGTAAAAATGTTCCCTCTTTTGTTTTATATATCGACAGCTTCCTCTAATTATTTTTAATATTTATTTCTATATAATGTAAGATTATGTAAGATTCCTGCCTGTATAATATCATAGGGATTAATAAAAAAGTTGCACAGTCATAATGCTTGTGACACATGGACGGACGGACGGAACTAAACTATAAAGGTTTTATTTTTGTGTTAGACCACGGAACTCCAAAAAAAAAAATTTCCAATAACAAAAATGGCAATGTTTTTTAGAAGTTTCTACATATAATAAAGTTTTCATTACGTTTTAAGAAAGAAACAAAATTCCTTTCTTAGAGTCAGGTCTATTTCGAAACAAAAACATGTTAAGACGGGAGCCTTTACAAAATCGCTTATCGTATCAATTGATTGCGTCGTAATAAAAAATGGGCACCTACTGACCCCGAAGAAATAAAATGAAAAACCCCACTTGAAATGGAGTTGAAGTCCTTAGAGCCGCATTAACAAAGCACACTCAGGCGCACGTTCCCTCTCGAGGATGAAAAAAGCATGACAGTTATAGTATTTCGGTATTAAAAATAATATAAGTCTCGCTTTCAGATTACTTCTTGGGATGGCTGGGATGATTTGGGTGAGGTTTATTACTGCAGACCCTAAATTTAGAGTCGTAGGAGGAGAATACTTTACAAATAATTGCTTACGTCTATAGAGTATATAGAGTAATTGTTTGAAAAGGACAAAACAACAATTCAAAAGATTGTGTAAAGAATTAGAAGCAAACCATCGAAAATTTTGGACACACATACACGGCTTCTGATGAAATTGTTGATTCGAGACATATAGCATATTCTGTTTTATTCAGAGTGAATATACCTGTATATGAGAATTGACGATGAATTCATTCCTTCCCCTGTACGCCCAGCTTCCCAACTCCGGCGCATCTTCTATCTCCCACAGCGGCTCCCTGTCCTCGGCGTCGTGCCAGATCCACACGGCGCAGTCTACTTCCCTGGTGTGCCAGCTCTTGACCGACACCCCTTTAGGAGCTGTTCGCAAAGTCCAAGTGCAATGAATGACAAAACACTGTTGAGATATCGTATTTTACATTTATGTAGATTACTGTTTTGTATTTAACTGATCGATCGACTGTTTGACCGGCGCAGTCGGCAGCGATCCCACGCGCTGCGTTCGCGCATGGGTTTGATCGCCGTATAAGACGTATGTTGATTTTATTTAAAAACAAAAGTGTATTAGTGGATTATTAAATTAAATTTTGGAAAATCCAAAGCACACCCCTCATAGCGGTCGTTCAATTTTTACAATTACATATATTAGTACTAATATTTTTTTCTTGTCATTCGTGCACTTATATAAGTCTATAAGTACATTATGGGTAACATGAACAAGTTTCAAGTTCAAAGAATAGCTCGATTTTTATAAGGCGAGAGTAGAGCACCACCTCAGCGCTCCGCTTATGAGGCGTATAGAAATACCACGCAAGCGAATTAGACCGTGATCTTCGGAAGAACTTAGTTTAAGATAACACTGAAGCGCTAGAAAAAAAATGGACTAGATCAGTTAAGTTTTTTCGGGAGTTATCGTGACCACACGAGTATGGACACATACAGACACGCGGACGTCCACGGAATAATTTTGTTGAACATCTTTTTCATTAATTTAAAGAGCAAAACGTCTTTTAAAAATGTCATAAGTGTTGAAACTAGTGTTTTTCCTTGATATTAATGTGTAAGTATTATTATATAAGTGCGATAAAAAATAAATAGAGACACTTTTAGTCCAAAAAATCACTCGATTTTTGTAAGGCGAGATTTAGAGCACTACCTCAGCGCTCCGCTTATGAGGCGTGCAATAACGTATGTCTCGATTATGTATGTTTTTGTGCATTATGTGTATGCATTTAGAAAAAATAGTATATATGTATTGTATCAACTGTCTGTTACTTATACAGTTGAACCTCGATAAGTTAAAGTCCGAGGGAAACACAAAATATTTTAAGTTATAGAGGTTTTAAGTTATCAAGGGTCTATGTTAGGGATAGGTTAATATAGAGGTAGGTATGTACATATGTATGTATGTACCCTTGTTCCACCCTTTTTCAGCGTATGTGAGTGTTGTTAGTTTTCTTTTTGAACTCATTTTAAGCCAGTTTTATCACACAGTAAGTAAAACGATGTTACCAGGACAATGATCAAAAACTTATGATCCAAGGCTTCCTTATGTCTTAAGGCTAACCGCCGCAAAGCTTTAAAGAATTTCGAAGAAGCAAACAATAGGTGACATGTATTGTTTACGTTAACAATTTAACTAGTGAACACGTGCAAGCGATAAATAACGAAACTTTTTGTTTTGCACACTCTTTCAAAATGACTCATTGACAAACAATTTTATGTTATAGAGGTTGTGGAAACATTTCTTTAAGTTACTGAGGGCCAATACAGAGATTACTAATTTAAGTTATAGAGGTTGCGTATTTTAAGTTATAGAGGTTTTGGGCTCTGATGGGAAGGGAACATATTATTTTTTGAAGTTATAGGGGTTTTTAAGTTACCGAGGTTTGAGTTATCGAGGTTCTACTGTATTACAAGCCTCGTTGCTTAATCTGAGACCAGATGGCGCTGTATGTCTATACGAAGATATATATTGTTACTGTACTATAAGATGAGCGCTTTTGAAAGGTACCGTTGAAATTATGCAGTGGGCAATTTAATTTACATAATATGCGCAAAAACGATCTTATAGATTTCTTTATCTATTGATATATCTCTCAAGCAGTCAGTTCCAGAAAGTCTAGGTTCGATGTACGGGTTTTACGGGTTGACCGCCCATTACGTTAAGGATTTTGAAACTAAACGACAGTCAGATTTTAATCACTCGCCTCCTAAGGTGGACCTTTAGACAGTGTTAAGCTATTGCATAGCTTTTATCGCGGTTTGAGCGCGGCGACCGAATCAAGAAATTCCGTAACGAAAATAAAACCTAACACCCCCCACTCCGCCTACCATGTAGCTCGGCCGAGCGTTCGCTTAATGTGTAATATGGTACGACTGTACGAAGCTCGCACGGATCGAGACGAGCTGCTCCGAAATCGGACGAATACGTAAGCAGGTGTTTGTGAGAAAGTATATAGGTGTATAGGTATCTGTCATATCTTTATAATGCCACACTCACCGCGTGTGCCCCGTAAGTATACATGTAGGTATATATGTATACATAGGTGTACCTATGTACAACAGTGAATAGCAGTTGCTGGTGAATAGCTATACGCGTAAAATTTGTGTCTAAAGTGTTTTAAATATGAATAAACAAAGTGCATTCATTAATGAAGAAAGTGATGAAAAACTTGAATTAATATCAAAGAAAAAAAATACTGCATAAATAAATAAATAATTATAATTGCATAAGTTGATAAAAAATGCTACGCAATAGCTTTACCGCGGCAGTGCCCGAGTGCCACACGTTTAATTTTTTTTTTATTTCGTATGGAGTGACCATAAGAATTCTGCGCCGGCGCAGTGCAGATTTGGGGCAGTTAAGTTAAGAGGCACCGAGTGAGCGGTTAGTTTGACTCGAGTTAAAAACTCATTGGTCGATTCGCCCTTGACACGGCTTAGAACCCTGTTCTTTCTTGTTTACAAGCCAGCACTCCTGATCTCAGTCATCGAGATACCACCACGAATTTGTGAAGTTAAGTTACCCTGAGTAAAAATGGCATGTTTAATTTTTGACGTAGGGAAAATCACGGTTGATGGCATTTAGAGCTGATGATAGTCAAACTGTATGTATTTTGATCGTTGTGTGGTGAAAAGAAGACGGAGTGGAAGTCGAAATCTAGATCTGTATTGAGAACGAAGTGGAAAATAGGCATTCATTTTACGTCCAAACGAAATATGTCCCGAGTTGCAGTTTCTGTGGTATAATTCTGTGCGAAAGTATACAGCCGAACTGTGATTAAGGAGGTTGTGTTTAACGGTCTAACACACAGCAATCATCGACTATGCGATTTGTTTGCAGGCATCGATCTATTCAGTCTGTCTGTCTGTCTGAATTATTTCATCGATAACAGTGACCATTAAGATTAGATTATACTCTGTCTGTCTGTCTGTCCGAATTGTTTTATCGATAACAGTGACCATTAAGATTAGATTATACTCAGTCTGTCTGTCTGTCCGAATTGTTTTATCGATAACAGTGACCATTAAGATTAGATTATACTCAGTCTGTCTGTCTGTCCGAATTGTTTTATCGATAACAGTGACCATTAAGATTAGATTATACTCAGTCTGTCTGTCTGTCCGAATTGTTTTATCGATAACAGTGACCATTAAGATTAGATTATACTCAGTCTGTCTGTCTGTCCGAATTGTTTTATCGATAACAGTGACCATTAAGATTAGATTATACTCTGTCTGTGTGTCTGTCCGAATTGTTTTATCGATAACAGTGACCATTAAGATTAGATTATACTCAGTCTGTCTGTCTGTCCGAATTGTTTTATCGATAACAGTGGCCATTAAGATTAGATTATACTCAGTCTGTCTGTCTGTCCGAATTGTTTTATCGATAACAGTGGCCATTAAGATTAGATTATACTCAGTCTGTCTGTCTGTCTGAATTGTTTTATCGATAACAGTGACCGTTAAGATTAGATTATACTCAGTCTGTCTGTCTGTCCGAATTGTTTTATCGATAACAGTGGCCATTAAGATTAGATTATACTCAGTCTGTCTGTCTGTCTGAATTATTTCATCGATAACAGTGACCATTAAGATTAGATTATACTCAGTCTGTCTGTCTGTCCGAATTGTTTTATCGATAACAGTGACCATTAAGATTAGATTATACTCAGTCTGTCTGTCTGTCCGAATCGTTTTATCGATAACAGTGACCGTTAAGATTAGATTATACTCACTCTGTCTGTCTGTCCGAAATATTTCATCAATAATAGTGACCGTTAAGATTAGATTAGGAACGGATGGAAAATTAAAAAGCGCAAAAAACGAGTGCACTGCGCATCCCATCTATAAAGCCACGTTTAAAAATAATTGCGAGCTTAGATATAGCGTTATTTATATACAATTCACGAAATGGGGATGTGTTATGATGGAGACAGCGAGTGAAATAGGCACCGGCACGGGATTACAGAATTAAAGCAGGTGCTTTTGCAACAGGACACATGAAGTGACGATAGACTACGCAGAATGAAATGTGTACAGAGTAGAAAAGGTATTTTAGGGTTCGGAAATGACAGATAGATCGATATATGTAAAAGGTGAAAGAATTTGTTCTGTGTCCGGGCGGTTGAGGTTGTGGACAAACCTATGCGATGAAAATTTTGTCCAACGATTGGACGTAATGGAGGATCGTGATTTATGTACGTAACATTTTATTTTATTTTTAATTTGCATGATTAATCGATATTGCACATCTATTTGAAATTAAAGTATTAAAATTTATATTGGGGGACGCTAATGGTGATGACAAAATATGAAAATGATAATGGAAGAACTATTCATTAGGGAAACTGCTGATACGGCCATAGTCGATTATGGGATGTCAAGCCACAAATCTCGAGTCCAACGTCGCCCAATACCTACAAGCCTTAGGTTTGACATTTTTTTTTGTCAAAAGACCTTAATGGCTGCGTTTTTTCGGATTTTTTCGACGTTGCCAACTCGAGCTTTCGTGGCTTAAAGCTTGTGTACTTCATCTATTGTTGCATTAAGAGCTGTGTACTACAACTACAATAGTGCATAGGTGCGGATAGTTTATTCAAGCGAAGTTCCTCGGGGCAAGCTTCGAGATGACGCATGAACTAAGAGAAGCAGCGACCGTGGCGTCAAACATATGCGTCACGGCGCTCCGCCACGGCACCTCATCACGCCGTTGCAACTCGCGTGCATGTAACTAGAATAGAGCCTGTTGTATTATATAATAAATTATACGCCTTCATTGTTTTATAGAAAAGACTAGTGCCGGAAGGATTTATATTCTTAATAAGTAATTTTGTCAAAAAGAGAACAAGTTTGATTATTTTTGTCTCATATGAAAATGCGCAATACTCTTCACTTCTGTCGCTCGTCCACAAACGGACACGCCATTAATCTATGTTATCGTCGACGTTGGAGACTCACGCGAATCCATGCCGGGGACGGCGGCGCAGGCGCCGGTGCTGCCGTCGAACTGCCACTTGTGGAAAGGGCACTCGATGCACCGGCCCGAGACCGCGCCGCCCGCGCCCATGTTCGCGCCCAGGTGCGGGCAGTACGCGTCGACGCAGAGCGGCCGGCCGTCCTCCGCCCTGTACAAGCAGAGATTTTGCCCTGAAATGTTAAGAACAACGAAATATGAATACAGAGAATTAAATAAGAATTCCTGTAAATTAATCAAAATCCCTATAAGAACAGTATATCACGATGGCGGTCCAGAGGTAGGAGGGTCGGCAGTCGACCACAAAGTGGCTAGTTCAATTCGCAGTTTCTACTGATAATTACTCCTTAATTTAGTAGATGGCTTATTCGACGATACCGCTCGTTAATGACGAAAGGAAACAACACGGAGAATGTCACATTCCGAGGGTGTGCGGAAGTCATTCCCTCGGAATGTGACCTCTGGATCTAACGAAGGGCTAAATACGTTTTGGTACACCGCTTTAAACCCACCTTTAAACTGGTGCATCAAAACGTGCATCAGGTGTGTCGCTTCTGGCTGTTCCGTATTGCGCATGACGTCGGGAATTAAAAAAAAACCGTAATAAAAAAATTAACAATGCTGCAATGTATTACAATTTTTGAAATTATATTTCCCTGTACCCAAACAAAAATTCTATTTTTGCGGGAAGAGAGAACAGGCAGAACCATTAGTTCGTTCCGTAGAACCGTAGTGTTTTAATTATTTCAATACTGGTTTTATTATAAATTCAATTATCTTTCTCAATCGAGTCTGAGATATTTCTTCTAACATTTTATCTTTTAAGGGTTCCTTAGCTCAAAAGGAAAAATGGAACCCTTATAGGATCACTTTGTCGTCCATCCGTCCGTCTGTATGTCAAGACCCTTTATCTCGGGAACGCGTGGAGGTATCCAGTTGAAATTAAAACCATATACTTAAGTCTACAATCCCTTGAAGTTGTGAAAATATCAAACTTTTAGGTTAACGTAAAAAAAAGATACGGTAGTTCATGCCGCAAAAAAAACGTATATTTTGACACTCTCAAGGGAATCAAAGGGTATTTTCCGTTGACCGAGAACTATGTCATTTGGTAAGAACTACCGTCTTACATTTCAAGCATAAGAAAAAAATCTGAAAATCATATATTTATAATTAAATCATAAAAATAACTTAGATTAGGTTACCTAACTAATTTAGGTATGAACTGTTAGTATAACCACAATTTCCTATAAGTATGTAATTATAGGTTTTGGACACTGAATTTCTGGAAGAGCTCGGAAAAAACTGCGAGACTCGACCCCTGAACTATTTATAACATGTACCTGCAAATTTGTACGGAACCCTCGGTGGGCGATTTCGACTCGCACTTGTTTCTTGCATAAATATATTTTTTGTGTCCAACAAAAATTTAGTACCCTCTCCAAAGGTATATATAAATTTAAGAGCATAATCGTCAGTAGACAGCGCCACCATGATTTTTCCATAATAACAAGGAACCATTTCCCGAGTGACTCTGGAGATGATTTCGGTGACCAAAACCTTGATACCGATATTACGTTAGGCATTTCGAATGAGATCGCGCGACTTGGAACATTTTAAAGCGCCGCTAGATGGCGCTGATATTCATACCTGTCGATTTGTTCAGTAGCTAAATGTAAACGAGAAAAAGGTTTTTTATTTACTTCTTATGTATTACCTTGGTTGTGTCAAGCTTGAAATAGGTTTTTCGACAACTTGTATTGGAGTGATTCCCTCAAATTTTTACACCATAGAAGTAGAAATTTGTCCTCCATGACTCCTGTTGCACATATTATTTTTTGTCCATAAAACTGAGTAAACTCCAGCTCGACAACTCCTCAACCCTTCTGATGCAGGGGTGCTGTTCATTATAGCCGTGGTTATCCTTGAGAGAGCATGCTTGCTTCGATATCATCTTTAGCGATTCGATTGTATTATATCGAATTTACTCAAGATATGATACCTGTGTCGTATTTGGAACTGTTGAAAATGTTAGGTCACCTAAAGATTATTACTTTATTGACGGCCGGCTCAAAAATCTTCTCTCCTAGTATAGAAACGTCATTACTACATTACATTTTCAAACTTTTCTAACTCAAAAGTTTTCTCTTTCAGAACCGCCAGATTAAGAAATGTTCAAAATAATTGTTTATCAAATTTTTCGTAAACGACAACTTTTCGATGAATCGATCGATATGAAGGAAATTGTTGCACAGAAAACAATTTATTTTTATACGGAAAAAAGGATTAAGAATCCATCGGTATGATAATGTTGAAGTTATTCCGGTACAATACATTTTTATGTACTTTCTTCACAATAACTCTCAAAAAAAGGAACCGATTTTGATCAAGTTTACAGCATTAAAAGGAGATTTATTAGAAATAGAGCTCAGTCGTTTTATGTATCGGTCGGTTCCATACTTTAGAAGTTATTTAAATAAACATGCTTATCATAAATTACGCAGTGAGATTTCTCACAATCACGATATTTGAGTTGTTGCCTGTACCTAAAGCATCGACGCCAATCACGCTTCCTATCTTGAGATCCCGACTTTCCGCGATCGCGAACCATCCATTGGGGTACGGCGGTGGTAGTTTGGTGCCCAGCCTCCTGGCCTCCTGGATCCTCGATATCCGGTCTTTCCGGTTCGGCCCGCGCGGAACGTGATCGTAGCCCACGTCCAACAAGTCCTGGAAAAACGGATCCGAAATCAGAAATGGCATGGTTTATGAAGAAAAATCTCATTAATTAGAATAAATGCATTTTTTATTTTCGCTTTTTAATTATTCTACCCCTATTAATACGTTGAAATTATTAAAATTAATTTTTATTCATTAAAAGCGTAGTCGAAAAAATATTTAATACGACATCAAATCCGGGGCAGTGATGGGGTAGCCACAGACTTTCCACTATATATATATATCTAGCTCAGAGAGAGCCAAAATATTAGTAGCCATACATTTGAGCTCACAACAACCATAGACAAGTTTTGCTAAAAAAGAAATCGAGAGAAACTGCCATTATAATGGGTCAGTTCGACCGGTGAGATGTCTCAACCTCTTAAAGTACAGACGAGAACTAGCAACTTCCGCTGTTACATTTCGTCCAATGAGCGGGAGTCCTGGTGGCTCACTGCACCCACCTCCATCAGCCCACTCCCCACTCCACATAGCCTATTCCTGCTTTAGACGCCAGTCACGCACCTCAGACCGCTCAGGTGTCGCGAGCGACCACAGACCACCTGTTTCCGGATACCCGCATCCTCGTTTGTCCACCCGAAAACGCCACACCAAAAGGAATGCATATCGACGACGCAACCATGACAGTCGTGATGGCGGCTGTAACCGTGGCTTATGTGCCACGATTGATTAAATTTTGAGATTATCCATCAGCTCAGAATTATAAGTGTGTCATGTCAATTTTTTTTGTGTTTCAAATGATAGGGCACACTCTCATGCGGTGTTTTAATTTCGTGTGGAAGATGCGTGTACGTTCGCTCTTATACGTTTCGAAAAATTTTTGAAGTGAAACTTTTTTATCGGCGTATGGGAGAAATTTTATAGCAATGTAACGTTTTTCTGTTACGCGCCATATTTATTCAATGTTATTAATGTCATCGTGGCATACACATAATTGTTACTAAGGCCACCTGTCACATATACTTTCTGTCAACACCCTAGATCTATTTACAGTTTGTATATATTACATTTTCCTATTATCTAAGTTGAAACCTTTTCAACCGACATATGTGAACTATATCTCACGTTCTTTCATTGAGTGACTCGATTTTATATGTAGCGTTCGACAATTTTCCTACAAGTCTATATGGCCCTTTATAACATCGCATTAATTGAAAAGTTTTACCTATCAGCCTTCTAGGTACATATACCATTACCAAGTCTCCTACATGAAACTCTGAACATTTCTGTTTCTGAAACTCAGTAGTGACGTGAAAAATAATATTTCAATTAAGTGATTAGCGAAAAAAATTTTATAAAGTTATTGGCAAAAAGAATAAAAGATATTTATTCTAATTCCAGTGGATTTCTAACGGAAGTAAGTAATTAAACCTTTTTTATAATACATTCAACACGTGGGTGTCATTACGGTATTTATTTTTTTAAGGTTATTTCAGGTTAACCTTAGTTTTTGATTGTAAATATCAGTGAGTTAAGCCATTAATTACAAAAATATATCATAACGATAACAATAATAGTAATAATTCTATTATAATTAATGAAATGCTATAATCTTAGTAGCAGAGAGGTGAAATAATTGTATTATTTTTGTATCCATGTCTATGATAATAAAAGCCTTTTGCATAAACTTTATCAAATTTAGCTTTATTCAACCAATTTCTGTAAAGTTGTAAATAGTAAATCATTTTTCATGGTGTCATAAATGATGTCATAAAGAACACACTTCTTACGTGTGTACACTAATACACACACACTTTTTTTTCAACAAAATATTTCAATTTTTCCAAACTTTTGATTCGTTCACGAGTTCTGCTGAAGAAATCAAAAGTCATTTTCGTAATCTTGCGATATTCCAAAAGATATTCTGAGATTTTGAGCTGATCAGATTCGGTAATTAGTTTAAAAATCTTATCCATTACTTTAAAAACGCAATATTGCATTATTTGAATACGAAATATATCAAAATATTTTGAAAACTTTTAATTAATGGAAATTATTGCAAACGATTCGTTTTTTTTGCATATACATTTAGAATTCGTAGCCGGATAAAAAATACCACTCACCCTCCGATACAGCACCGGGCTCCAGTATGATTTATAAATCACGAATAATATGAATATCAATGTAGCAGCTCCCGCTGCGCACCATACATTGGCGAGAATGAAATGGCATACGGAGCGCGCCAAAACAACTGTCAGATGGCAGTACAGTAGCAAGATGTCGCCGGCGTGTTCCGACTTAAAATCCGCTTCGACCGCCCTGCATACATTACTCGTCGGATTTGTCATAGCTACTGATGTTTCTACAACAATATTTAAATTATTTTTCTCTAATCGGAACACGACATATGTTCATTAATAGTATACTTATAAAACTAGATAACCTGAAAATTAGTAAATCGTTAGTTCATTTGAAGCGTCATTTTAAAATGCTTATAAAGTTTACTTTGTAAATCAAGAAAAATATCATTGGTCAGTTTCGGTCATTGAAGTTCCACTGCTGGACAAGTATCTACGCCCCTAGATTTTCACCGAGTACGCTCCTGGGCGTGCTGCGGCTAACGACGGCCTGCGATCCTGATCGAGTTTTCGGTGCACCAGGTCGGAGGCCGTCCCTTGCTGCGTGTCCAGTTCCAGGGAACTGGGAAGTGGCAACAGGTTGCCACTCTAGAATTTCGCTTCTTCAAGCGGTTATCGGTTCCACGAGCGATGAGTCCTGCCCACTGCCACTTGGGCTCCCTGATCCTGTGAACTACGTCGGTCATACGTCTTCTTCTAAAAATTTCCTTGTTTCGGAATTCATCTAGAGAAAGCCCCGAGGATATTTTTCCACAGCACTTCGACCGACTTTGGGCTCGTTTACGAGACCATTTATGAGGATAACGTCTGTCATCCGTGTGTAACGGAAACGTATGCATAAAATAATATAAGTCATTGTAATATTAACAAATATTTTTTTTAAATTATTCAATATTTATAAATAACGTACTTATCTATGAACATAAATTCATTTGTCTTATCATTACCTGTATCTCGGCACAACAATGATTTATCGTCGAAATCTACACTAACATTGCACGTAACGTGTTACAATGAAAACGTAAAATCGAATCTCAATTGATCACAAGGTAATGAATAAACAAAGACACAATATAAACTATAACGAGGTTGCTTGGAAACAAAGACACAATACATGTTATAACTATACATTTTAGTGCGTAATATTTTTATTAAGTAGGTTACTCGCACATTGAGTGCAGACTAATTATATCTACATACGAATGGGCAAAGACGTAACGATTGACTATGTGTATCTGCTCTGTCTGTCGGCCAATTTTCTTTGACGAGCTTATTGAGAAAAAAAAAATAAACAATAAAAAATAATCATCCAAAGGGGATGATTAAAATTTGATACAACATATAATAACAACAATAGTCAAATAACTGTTCTAGACTAATGTACATGGAAGTGGACCGATGAAAGAAATACGCAAAGCGAACATGTGTGAGGGAAGGGTCGGCAAAGGCCGCCCTAGAAAATCCTGCGCCGACGACATCCGTGGAGTATTAAAAAAGGATCAGATTTTAAACCTACGAGCTCGTATAAAA
Organism: Eumeta japonica; assembly: GCA_005406025.1. Classification (NCBI taxonomy): domain Eukaryota; kingdom Metazoa; phylum Arthropoda; class Insecta; order Lepidoptera; family Psychidae; genus Eumeta; species Eumeta japonica. The sequence continues at coordinate 24,577 of BGZK01002591.1, read as the reverse complement.
TAATTGGTTGAGGTTGGTAAAGCAGGAGAGGTACGCGAAGATCGTACCACGTGGAAATCTATGGTCTCCGCCTACCCTTCCGGGCGATGTACGTGATATATTAATGTGTGTTAGCCTGCAGGTTCTATTACTGGTACAGAGAATTGGAAAAAAAACGGCATCTTATTGATTCATCAGCTAGATCCCTTCTATGGACAGAAGAAAGCTTAAACAAGGCCGACGATATGAGATCTAAAAACAGGCTAACCACGAGTCGCAGTCGCACGAGAAGGGTTGCGTACCATCGTAAAATATTGAAGACTATGTACTTTAAAAGAAAATAGGTAATGAAAAACAAAATGAAAAATTAGAATTGAATAAAAAACGCCGAAAAAAGCACGTTTCTCGCGCGGGGACTTCTTAGAGTTTTTAACTTTATTTTTTTTTTATTTGTTTTTGCAGCGACTACAGTAATAACTTTGTGAACATTTCAAGCGTCTATCTATTGTCTTTATTCAAATTGACCAATAAATGCCAAAAAAAGCACGTTTGTCATATTTAATTATTATTATTTATCGTTATAGAGCAAACAAAATACATGCTATGTGAAAATTCAACCGTTCATCTATTACGGTTTATGAGATATATAGCCCGGTGACAGAGAGACGGACGGACGGATGGACAGTGGGAGCTCATTAATAGGGCTCCTTCGACACCTTTTGGGTACAGAACTCTAAAGATGATGAAAGCCCCTCTCGCGCGCGCGCACACACACACACACACACACACACACACAACAGCGAGAGAGAGAAAAATGTCAGATATTACTTCCTAGATTTGTAAGTTAGGTATATTATACGTATCTTATTAGTATATATGAGTGACATACGTATTTAATCGGAGAGAAAATATGTGACGCGGATGAGTATGATGTCTAGTAGGATTTTAATATCCGGTTTTATTAATACCTCGAAATCTACCTTTTAGATTTCGCATCCTAGTACCCTAATATACCGGCAACGCACTATGTTCTCTCTTGGGATTGCTCGGGTGTCGATGGTCTGCGGTGATCGTCTACTCTCCGGTGGCTGGCGCGCACTTTTGAGCCTTTAAAAGTCTCTAAATAAAAAGCTACCCGAAACGCCTCGAAACTTAATGTTGCTAGAAATATCTACACCGAAAAGGGAACAAATACTTGTTGACTCACTGCTCTCATCCGGCGATGAGTTCGTCACGGTATAGTCTTACCTAATTTTACGATTAACGGACCTGCGAAATCGTAACCGAAAGACGTGAAACCGTAAACATTTTCATTTATTTCTATTTTCTCGATGAGAACCTCAATATAAAAACCGGCCAAGAGCGTGTCGGACCATGCTCAATGTGAGGTTCCGTAGCCGTTACTACAAATAAATACACTAGAAATTAAAAAACAACGTTATTACATATTTTTCCGTGTTTCCCGCACATAATAGTTATATGAGCACTTTAGTAGCCTATAAGTAAAGAAACAAGTAGATAGGTAACTGTTACTCCTAAACTAGTACAAACTAAGGTGCACCAGCAAAAGGAGGTATGTTTATAGGACTTACGTCTTTTTATTAAGAAGTTCAATTTTTTGGCAATAACTCAAAAACGGTACATCCAATGATCTTCAAAATGATTTTCTTTGAAAGTATTTATCAAGTATTATGTTTCTAAATTTTTTCACATTAATCAAAATTACCATTTAAAAAGTAAATGAGGAGGGACACAATTTTCGCAACTTTTGGAACGATTATTTCCGAAATTATTAAATTAATCAAAAAAAAGTGCTTCAAAACATTAAATTTTTTCTAAAAGAACTATCGATATATGTGCCACACATTGATGTTTGTTGAAAAAAAAAATTTTTTTTCAGCTTCTGTTACATGTATGGAGTGCCCCCCTAAAAACATTCTTTTTGCTATTTAACCACCAAAGTAATCAGCAGCTTATACGAGACACCTACACCATAAATTTCATCAATACACGTCTCATAGTCCGGACGGACAGACGGACGATCAGACGGGCATCACGAAACTGTAAGGTTTTCTTTTCTGTCATTTTACGTTCGGAACCCTAAAAATGCTACACAGAACACAATATAAAGAAAATCACTCACCTCACACTCCAAGATTGCTTCCTTTAAAAAGCTGCACACCTCATTCCAAGTCCTCGCATAGACGGACAGCTCGATCGATGTGTCTATCTGTCTGTCTGTGATATAAAATTGAACGGTTGTTAATAAAAAACTGCCGATAGAGAAAATATAGCGGTTATACGAGCGGTCTGGTTTGGCTTCGGTCCGCTCATAGCTCACTGTGCAGTTTTATTGTTGTCGAATGCACGTAAAGTTGCAATTCGATCGCGTGCATCGCATGACGTCGACCTATTTATTGCATTCGTATGTGCGTCACTAAAAAAATATTTTGCGAATTAATTATGTTAAATAGGTCATGTGTTTTGTGCGGAGGTTTTGTTTAAAATATATCTGTGAATAAATTGGAAAATTGTGTAATATTTGTATTCACATTTTTACAAATATTATTCCACTTTAAGTGGTAAAGATTTTTTCTTTGATTTAAGATTTTAATCCGAAATTTTAACAGACTCATAATTATCATTTTATTGCAAAAAAAAATAATATTTGTTACATATTAATCTGAAGAATTTTACACCAGACACGTTGAAAGCTAGACTAGACTAGACTAGGAAAGTACTGAATGTATTATAGAATTATTAGCTTGAATTATCATGCTCGATACATTGGGTAGTTAACTGGGTAGCTATTTAGCTCCTATTCTACAATGAGCCAAGTCAATCATTCATACTATATAATAAAATTGTATGATTTTGATGTCTGTACATTGAAAGTAGGTACAACAAAATTTGTTTTTAAACCCTGTCTGTATGTTTGTCTGTTTGAAAACGCCAATCTCCAAAACTACCAGATGAATTTCCGTAAGGTTTACGCATGTAACTCGGGGCAATATGCAGGTTTATATTTCATCAAAATCGGTACACGAAAAATTAGCTGATTCTAAAAAGCGAATATAGAAGTCGCAAGCGCAGCTAGGCGGAAATAAAAATATTGTGATACAATACATCTACCGTAGCAGGGAGGTTAGAAATTGGTGTAGCAACAACAGAGAGTATTGCATTTGATTCCCTGAAGAATTCATCGGCGACGAAAAAATGGATACCTGTGCATAGAGTTGTTAGCCGTAGACTAAAATAAAGTATTGTATTTGTCTATTCAATATGCGTGTGCTTTATGATCTACTACCGGCTCGCCCCCAGTGTTTTTTTTTCAGACAAACCTTGATAAATTATATATCTAAACCTTCCTCATGAATCGCTCTATCTATTTGCGAAAACCGAATAAAAATCCGTTAATTAGTTTTTGAGTTTATCGCGAACAGACAGACAGACAGACGCGGCGGAGGACTCTCTTGTATAATGTATAGTGACAACACTAATACGGTACGCTAAAATACTCTTTCAACAGATACTTAACTTTACTTTACCAGAACTACACTTTATGTATTTGAAAATGTAGTTAATGATTTTTAAATATTATATACTAGCTGACCCGCCCGCTTCGCTGGGTAATTTTTATTTATAAATAAAATGGCGAAGGATTTACGGAATTCTAAAAATGAGTAGCCTAGAACCATCTACAAATCATCCCGCATCGAATGGTCCCAGTCCCATGTCTATACGTTTAGTAGTTTTTACGTGATTGGCGAACAAAGACAACCTATTTTCATTACATGTATATAGATTTTTCTAAATACATCCTGATTATCAAATAAAATAAACATATTCTCCTCAGTAGAAAAGGGAACGCTAAACAAACTTAGGTTTCTACGAACAGTTAGTTATTAAAATAAAAAAAATACACTGTTTCAAAAATATTCTATATTCACCCCATCTGAGATCACCTACACTTTGAGTCAGCCAAAGAAAGTTGGCAGCCCGACTATACGCTCACTGGATTTTAGGATCCAAATTAACCTTGCTCAAGTATGCCAAAATTTCCAGATTTCCTCCAATCCTAAAGAGCATTTTTTGCGTACTTGTATTACAGGATGCCTATAAGTTTTCGTCGATCAAATGGTTAGTACTCGGTATGTGCCCACGAGATGGCACTTGTGTGCATCTTTTAAAAAGCAAAAGGTGGTGCATTCGTTTTAGAGTTATGACTGCTCTGACGCACGTCGACTTTCAAGACTAAAATGCGCGCGCGCATGTCCCTTCAATTCGCCGCGATGTTGTCCGTACCCTTTGAAGTTACTGACGAGTACGTTAAGGTATGTTGCACGTTCGGTATCCGATTATAACGAAACGGAACTACAAATGAGACAGTTTTATATCCGATGAAAAAAAGTTAAACTTCGTGTCTGTCTGTCCCTCCGTCATAGCCTATTAGAATCTACAGGAAAAATTCTGATTTTTAAGCTGAATTTTTATGAGAAAATTTAAAAATTAAAAAAGCCAACTACATCGCGTGACACAATAAAATAAGGGTTCGTTGTGAGAAATGTGTTTCTTTTATGAAATTGAAATATTGGACACAAAATACATCATAGATAATGTAAAGATATTAAACATCCACCTAGTTAGCGTAAGGCTTTAAGGAATAATACACAGTTCACAGGAAAACCTTAGCGAAAAACCTAACCTCTTAAGAAAACGCACATAAAATGTGTTGCCCGACTTATCCGGCGACTAAAAATTCGATTGGTCTAACGCCTAGTGCTGATAACGTAACTCAAATAAAGGAAGCGAGTTAAAATTCTGCTTTACTATAACAGTAGTTATAGTAAACCGGACCTGATGTAGACCGTTTTATGGGAGAATAATTTTTAATTTGTCCACAGTGAAAATTTTGAATTCCAAAAAAAAAAATCGGAAATTCTGATTGTGGTGAATGAAAAAAAAAACATTAGTCTATGGAATCCTCGAGGAGAAAAATCCTATCGCCCTTGTTCGTTTTTTTTTAAAGTCGTCTCGACGTTATCCCTCCTTTAATTCATTATCTTTTTTTTTTAATTCTATTCCATTATTATTTTAATTTATTTGCATATATTTGTGGATTCATTAAGCCCAAAGCGCAAGAAAATTGAACATTCAACCGTCCTCAAATTTTGAATGCTGTCTTTGATAAAAAAGATGCTACCTATATTTTGACGCTATGCGGACCGGTTGTACTAGCACGATGTATAAGAGAAAAGGATATATAGAGACTCTCTGAATATCCTTTTTGCGTCGAGGTAATGAACGAAAGGGCCAGTCCTACAGAGAAAGGCTTCGTGCAAGGGCCGCGGGCGCGAAATCGAAATCGGGAGTGGAACGTAAAGCAGGATCGGTATTGTGAACGAAAGTGGAATAAAAGGAAAAATGAGCGCCGAGAATGTACATGAAATGGGAATTGGAAAAGAGACCGAGGACGGAAACAGACACGTCGCTGATGCGGCATTGGCATTGCGATGGGATCGACGCGGAACAAATGTGAACTTATTTCATGTTTGTGCGAGCGAGATAGGAAATGAGGTAAGGTTCTAAATAGGGAGCAAGGTAGGGTACAAGATTTGGATTTAATTCAATATGTGAGTTTAAAAAAATATTACAGGTACACGTCAGCGAGCCCGTAAGCTGGCAAATAAATATTTTGACATGCATGATTAATTATGATTGTTAAAATTTTACTTATAAAACTAATAACATTTCACCGAAGAGAATTATGAGAGAAGAATGTTGGCTAATATATTTAAAAAATCGTAACGCAATAAACTGTTTTCTTATCATGATAATCCCGCGTACGTATTTCCATATTCTATTGTCTGTAATAACAATTATTCCATATTTTATCTGGAATAAAAAAAAAGCGCATAATTTCGCACACCATCGTTCCGATCCAGTGGTCACGACGTAAACAGTCGGGCTTTCGATTGCGATAAAAAAAAAACGAACACGCTCACCTGGAAAACGAAATGGCGTCACTAAAAAACAAGATGGCGCGCGCTAGAGGAAATACCCCCGCGTCCAAATCACCGTCCGAGCTGCGCCCGCGCCGACGACTGCGGGGAACGCGTCCCTTACGAAATGTATATATACGGTGAATAATGCGTTTGAGTTATCATTATGTGCATACGTTGTGGATACGTCGATGGGGTACCGCGGGCGTGGGCCTGAACGCTCGACAGCTAGATGTGGAGTGCTCGTGCGCAGGTCGGTTCCGCTCGGCTCTTAACGCGCTTGGCACGTCGTTCACGCTAGCATAGATTTTTATTCATATTTGCTTTATGGTACACATGTGTTTGAAATTAACACATAACGATTCACGTATCGACAATACCGACATCGGCAATGTTTGACCAGAGGTTAAAAGGTTAAATATAATATAATAAATGCGAAAGGGTAAAAAAGAATAAAAAAAATTATAAAAAGAGGTTAAAAATAATAAAACGCTGCCAATATTTTTTATATTTCCAGAGTCGATAATAGCAGTCCTTATCTGTATTACAAGTGGAAAAGTGGTTTTGTTTTTCGCTTGTTTGTTCCAAATTAAATAAAAGCTCAACGCTCCTATTCAATTGCGTAAACTGTTTTATGTAGAGATGGGAGACGCGGAAAGTTTTGCGATATCATTGAAAAATATATTAAATACGAGTCATCATTTTTTATTATATCTTTTGAAAGCTCTCTCCATCGGGGTCAGTCTGAACTTTCAGGCGTTTAAACTGCGATTTTCATATTTTCCAGATCGTATCAGACATCTTTTGTCGTTCATTGATCAACCGGTGCGGTGCATCTTTTGGTGATTAAGACTGTTTTTCTGAGAGTTTTCTTTTTTTATTTTGGGGAAAAAGAAATCACACAGTCCCAAATGAAGACTCTAAGGAGGGTCACCTAGAAGTATGACCGGTGTGCCGTTCACAAACTCCCACGTTAGAGGGACGAGTGCGCGGGCGCAATGACGCGGTGAAGTAGTAGCTCATGGAGGCCAGTACTCGGTCGTTTGCTGCTCACAGCAATAAAAACTTCTGGCGAATAATTGGCGACCTACCATTTAGAATTGATGGTCTTTTACCCTCTTAAGGGTATAGACACTAGACAATGCGTCAGAAAAAAAAAAACTAGCATTCAAAATTTCCTGCATTTCTCGCTCGCTATACTTTAGCAGCCGTTAAGGGTCAATTGATTTTTTCTGGATGAAACAGATGCATCCATGGTTGATCTCTTGTAACGGCATATCGCAACTATGCCGAGACGAAATTCTTTAAAATTTCGATGACACATATCACACCATTCCACTCACACCTGATTCTGAATTTTCAATTGGGTTTTGCGATACCCTGCGTGAAACTACCCTCATTATATGAAGACGCCCCCGTTCATGCACAATTCCCAGTCTGCAGTATATGCTGATTGTCTACGTGTGTCGTTCGTCTGTGCTCTTGTATTAAGTTTTGCACTGCCAGTGTGTTTTCTTCTGCAACAAGAGTCACGGGACGGCTGTTCCTTGCTTCGCCCGCCAAAGTTACCAACCGCGCTCAGCTTTGCAATGAAGTTGAGCGCGGTTGGGCAACTTTGGCGAACGGTCGCTTCAGAAGAGTTTTTGTTAAGGAACGCCATCCCGAGTCCTTGTCGTTGTAAAAAATCACCGCATATGGAGGAAACATTCACGTTGCGGTCTCATTTTTCAGTGAGACGATAACATAGTTTTATTAAAACACTCGGGCAGTGCCGGCGGTAGTGAAAACTTGAACAATTACGTGTGTATTTTTTGAATCGTCAGGAAATATTTTATTGTGCAGGAAATCCTTTTAAATTAAGTGTTTTTTTATTCATTATTATAAGTTGCTACTACAAAAATTATGTTACAATTTCCATTTAATGCGCTATTGTATATGAAAAATAAATATTATTTTACATACAAAAATTGCAATCTATCACTTAAAACGTAAATTTATAAATACAATACGAAAAATTCCGACTTGAAAATATTGTCTATGTTGCACATATATACACAATATATATTTATATTATGTATAGTTATATTATCAATGTATTTCAACCCAAAATCACCTCTTGTGTAAACGAGGCTAATATATGTACATACTTATTTATAGAGATGTCGGTTACGGTAATGCTGACAGTGTCGCGAGTTAAATGTTTTTTTCTCATCTCAAAAAGCGCCCAACGCGCCCAAAGAAGTTTTTAAAAAAAAAAGATATATATATATATATATTTTTTTTTGTTGAAATTTCCATAATCGACATAAAAGTGTTGTTTGTTAAAAAGCGTTTCTCTTAAAATATTTTCGTAGTTTTGCATGTAATCCGCATGTATTGCAGCGTAGACTGCAATGAACAAATATGCAATAATAGGCATGCACAAGGACTTGCGCATAAAGATAATATTAGTGTAGCTGAAACATAGACTCTGTGTCATTACTATACACGTGTGTCAACAAGACAAAGCCGCGGTAAATCTAAAGGAAATTATCATTCATTTTTTTCTAATATGTCACGTTTTCAAAGCGGGTCAAAAATTATAAAACAATTGTTTCTAGCCTTATACATATTTCCAACTCCATCCAATTGTCCTGACAGTTTTTGATTGTGAATATTTGAGTTTATTCGAGAAATTTGTAACGATAAACGCTAAGCACCCGCAATTGTTAACTAAATAGTTTACTTGTGTCACTAACCAGGGCCGGACCGTGAGTTAAGGGGGCCCCGGGCTAATACTACTTAGGGGCCCACCTGTTTTTTCGCATATCATCTATTTTTGACTGACCTGACTTAGCCGGGGGCTGAAGCCCAAAAAGCCATATGGTAGATCCGGCCCTGTCACTAACAATTTATTGCACTGCGAACGATATGGACTTGTATTTGTCTATTATAATGAACTTATTCACATTTTATATCAAACGATCCTTTTTTCAAACACTATTCTAATTGTGGTCCCAATCTCATTTCGATTTCGGCATCAGTGCTTGTTTAGGTTCCGATTCTATATCGATTTTTCTCTCAATATCGATTATCCGCCAGATCGATTATGCGGCCCACGGTTGACATCCCTATGGAATACTATCGAATGTCGGTCAAGTACGAATCCCTGTGCACGGTTCTGTAGAGTCTGAGTGGTCATATCGACACCCGGTCATTTAGATCGGTCTTAGGATTATGTAGTTAGCTACAATTCTAATCCTGCATTAGGGCGATGGACAACTTTCGAAGTGTAACCTTCAGATAAGGTGGTACCCACTCGTTTTTAATACTGAGCACAGGCAGATCGGCCGCCGAGTCTTTGACCGCTCGCTGCGTGCTTCAAGAAGTAAGTCGACGTTGGACGTTGTCATTGGTCACTTTGATGTGAATAAAGAGTGCCGACATGCCTTGATGAGACCGGATACCATATCCCCGTGCATCTGATGATGATGAGCTTATGTTGTTCTCGCGCTCATAGACGACATCTGTGGCCAAAAAACGGCGAAAGTAGAAGTGGGATTTCTGCACCCAGAGTTGCGTGTCGAGGAAAGAAATTGTTGTAATTGACAATTGCGCATCATTTCAAAGATATAATCAAACGGGTATCACATCACACCTTATAGATTTGAAAGGTTTAACTTATAATAATATGGGTGCAAACACGTGTTGTAATTTTAAGTAACTATTGCATAAAATCCATATTTATGCGTGCTCGATCGGTCGCGTTTTCGATTCGTACGAAGCCGCCACAAATATTAGTGTCAAAATATAATATAAGTTATATGACTCGGGGGATAGTGTAGCTTATTATTAGTGAAAGAATTTTTGTAATCGGTTCCAGTAATCAATTCAACAATACAAATACACGGATGAAGTCGGGGACAAATGCTGAAGTAGAATGCATAGAAATCCTCTCCATGTAAACACACATGCATATTATATTTATATTAGGCTCAAAAAAAGTTTTTTTTTTTATTTTATTAGTAAAAAGGTAGAGTAAAATCTTTTTGGTTGTGCTATTAGTATGTGGCTAGTTTTCATATCATTAAATAGATAACATTTAAAAAAGAAATATAAAAAGTAGTAACAGTTTTCCACCATTTTTCTATTGTTTTTTTTTTGTCAATTAAATTAAAATTAGTGAATCTAATGACGAAATTTGATACATTTTGAAGTTTTATTACAAAAAGAGGAAAAAGATACACAAGGCCACAAAAAAAATTGTGTCGTTTCTAGGCCAATTGCAGTGCAGGGAAGAGTAGCACAAAACTGGTTCAAGCATTTTCAGTCCGGTAATTTTGATGTCAAAGATGAACCTCGTTCTGGTCGACCCGTTACGGATGAAGTTCAAGCCATTTTGGAAAAAGTAGAGCCAGATCAGGTATTAGTTCTTACGACACAGTTGAAGAGCTGGGGTTGACCACAAAACAGTTTCGACCCATTTGAAATCCAATGAATCTTGTATTAATTTGTGGTAATCTATTTAATAGTGATGAAACCGAATCGATTTTGAAAAGTTTGATCACCGGTGATGAAAAATGGCTTACCTACGGCAAGAACGTGCGAAAAGGATCATGGTCATAGGGCAGGCAAAGCCCTCAGACTATAGCGAAACCCGGATTAACTCGCAATAAGTTGACGTTATGTCTATGGTGGGATTTGAAGGGCACTATTCATTATGGCCTTTTACCGCAAAGCAAAACCATCAATACGGATTTCTAATGCCAACATAAATGCAATTTGTAACTCAATCACGCTCTAACGACTGACCAGAATTATTTGCAACCATACAGTTGTACAGGTTATACGTCAGAATGACAAACAGATTAGAGCCATAAAGGCTTTAGGTAGCCACTTTGCGTGTATGATCGTAGGATGAATTCTCCACTACACAAGAGCGTAAGCGAGATCGTTTCATGACAAGGACGTTCGCGGCGTTACTTGTGTTTTTGGTATAAAAAGTACGGCTTTTTCCGGTGTGAATTTGAGGACGACATCAAGATCTATAACTTCATCGATCAATACAAAAGATAAAGGATTTCGTTGTGCGTCCACGCAGCTGAATTGTGTATATTTTGGAAAGGAACGGTATGCAGATCGGCGGCATTATTGCAATCAAAAGCCGAGCCAGGACTGAGGGAGAAAGCGCGGATGATATCACGGGTCATGGTCAACAGAGGGATTGGTCGGTATAAGTCAGGTATGGCCACTTTTGACATGTTGTGGGCCAAACTTTAGTGTGCAAATACGTTCGCGGGCCGCGTTCAAAAAGTAGTGCATTTCAAAGTAGTGTCCATAATTTTTAGCGATAGATATTAGACACGAAATTTTTCAAAATGTCTCGCGGGCCGGATTAAATCTAGCAGCGGGCCGATGGTTGCCCACATATGGGTATGAGTGATGAAAGATTTGGTGTCTACTGCGAGCGAAGCTGCGGGAAAAAGCTAGTATTTATATATATTAGGTGATCCACAGTTGTGAGATTGTTGAAATGGCACGCTCAATGCACCATTTAGCATTCCCCATCAGCTCTCTCACCATTAAGAGGAATTCTGATGAACAGCAATCCCTACTTCTGAATACTGTTCAGGGTTATTATTCTAAGAAGATTAGATTATTATGCTTATTAGGTTGTTCTGAAAAATTATTCTAATCTCATAGCTCGGACTCTCGTCTTCGATATCTGTCATTATATTCTTTAGTATTATCGCAGAGGATTACCAACGAGGCAGGCATAGTCTAGTTCTCAAATGAAAAAAGAACGATCAGGGGGAAGGCAACGTGTTCGATAGTGGCCATGCGCGGACCGTTTTGAAAGGTTGTGGAAGGGCAGCTAGGCTCACCTTGGCTCTTGTGTTGTAAAAAAAAAACATGACACTTTTAACAAAAAAAGGAAACCCTAATGAGACAGGAGTTACTTGTTCGTCAGAAAATACTCACGTTTTTGAACGCGTTTTTCTCATTTTCTCTAATCCGCCAATCGGACCGATTAATTTTAATGCGATATTTTCTACAAATTTCTCGAGTATCTGTCGTTGCTACCGCTATAATAAATTTATATTTTATGTATTAAGCCGTTCTGCGGCCATCGTCGAACATGTCTGGTCTAATATTTATTTATATATACGTTAAATTTTTCTATACTGTGTATAATAAAATTTACGGAACGTTCAAAGTTTATATAACACATTTGTTTTTTACGCAAAAGTTCTAGGATAGAACAACGACGTTATTGTTTTAATTTTGCTTTTTTTTAAGAAATGCGTAATTCACGATAATTTTCGTATGCATAAGGGCTATACAGACGTATTTTTTATGGCGTATTCGAGAGACAAATGATTATACGAGCCACCAAAGGGTAGGTGGTCATCGCGGCCCACGGTCAAAAACTGGGGGCTGAAGGGAAAGGGCTGATGGAGGAGGTGTGGGGTGATGGAGGGGCCAAATGGACCACCCGAACTGTTGCTCACTGAACGATACGAAAAACTACTTAAAGTTAACCATCGAAGTTTATAATTGAGCTCTTTTTTATCAAAAAGACAAATATATATTTCGTTGTTTTTGAAAATTCATTCCTTAAAGAGGTAAAGTGGGTATGTGGAAGTTTGTAGGGAGTTACCTTTAGTTTTGGAGTCTTTAGCCATTACGGGTAATAATAGAGCGATTGTTAAAATGTGACACTACAACACTATATTTAGTTTTTGATCTCATGATACTGATGAGGATGTTAATACTGACCTCGGTTCCTCGTCTCTATTTTAATATTTAGATGGCACAATCGGTTACCTATCCACTATCGAATCATAGATGACAGTACGCGTCTTAAGTATCAAAACGTTTATTATTGAAAATGAACTTAAGCAACTTCTCTTGTGGGATGTCATTGTATTTCCATGACAGACCCGAAATGCAGTAAGCGTAGCTCGGTTGCCCGGGCACTGTGTGAGCACACAATGAAGGATTGCAAACGAAAATGGTATAATACTAATAATAAGAAATTTCTTCTATACTATCTATTGATGGTTTGCCTTAATTTTTTGAAGATACTTCTGAAGAAATATGGTTCATTTATAAAGTTTTATCGAAAAATTGGAATAACTGACCTGATCCATTTTCTATTATATTTCCTGTTATTTTTGTTGTACTCTGTTTCATTTTCCTAAGTAAACCTATGTTAGATCGACAGATACGGCTTTAAAATAAAAAAAATAAAAAGTGTTTAGTCGGAACGAATATAAAAAAAGACCCACAACAAGTTTTATCATTCGTGTTTTCTTCAACTTAACAGTTTAGATTTTTAGGGTGTCACAAATTCGCACCGGGTGACACCCGGGTCAGCCACGCCACCACTCACGACCATCATCTTGAAACGGCCGCAGCCCAGTGGTCCAGATCTTTGCCTTCAAACCGAAAAATACGGAAATTGGACTTGAGCGAAATAACGGTTGAGCTTTTGAGACTCGTTTAAACGTCACGGGCATATTAAGCCGTTGGCTCCGGAGCTATCACCGCTCCGGCGATGGCGGCCGTCCCGTCAGCAGGTGTCGAGCCGCAGTGGCCCAGCGTGAAGGGCCAGCTCCGACTCCGACTCCATCAGGCCCTCGATCTAAAGAAAATGGGAGAGTACGTTCCAGAAGACGTTGGAAGTTAACGCACTCACATCACCTTCAATGAAAGTATAAACATCATCACTGCTCATCTGTTACGTTGTCAACGAACTGTATTAACTTCTGCAAATCGACGGAACAATTTTAACTACGGGAAAGTTTCAGCTCTATTTATTAATACAATCTGCTGGACGTGGCTTTTATTCCTCGATGAATCGTTAGGCGATGGAAGTGTGTCTTGCAGTTTCTTTGGAAGAACTTTTTTTTTGTTCAATTCTTTTATTACGTTTTAATTAAGCCTTGGTTCCAACTCCAAATATCTAGGTTTCGTATTTTTGAGTTTACTTTTATTTTGTGAACAGTATAGACGCGTCACATTCTAAACTTTCACAGCACAAGACTTATTACACTTGAACACTCGCGTAAGATTAAATTAAACAGTTATAGTAAAAGTTATTGCACCCGGAATATTCTAATTTAGACATAAAACACATAAACGATGTATTCAAATTATGCATGTTTATTTCAGGTTTTACTCTGATGCGGTCGCAACGTTGACGTTAGTACAACTGGGCTTTTAAATTTAACCCGCCACGACATCAATGGAGCTGTGTGTAGAGCGAGGAAAAAGGTTTTTTCGTACTTCATAAACAAATTAATATTTTATTTATATTTAATTATAATATACCGGGTGTAAGAGACAGTCTTCCGCAAACTGATAGAGTGAACTCAGTATATTATACTAAGATGATCCGCGCATGTAATTATTTCAGGAAAGTTAAGGAAATCCAAGAAAAATGATTTGTTTTATCACCTTCTATGCAATGTATCGCTACCATTTTTAAATCACGCGGGCGCGCAGCGAACTCGGTGAACTCTGTAGCTTGGCAGATAGTAGAACAGCTGATTCCGTGCGTTGTTCGTTAAAGTAATTTAAATACCCACTGCTGCTTTTTTTGTTTTACCTGTTTTATTTACAAAAATGGAATGCTGTGTACAGAAAATGTGATTTTACGTAGAAATAAAGTAGTTTTAACTGATAAAAAAAACATTTTTTTTTTCCTGAGAAAATTTCCCATAGATTTTGATTCAAAATAAGGGTCTGAATGCACCCTATCAGTTTGCGGAGGACTGTCCCTTACACCCGGTATGTATATATCAATTTTGTTCAACAACTTTGTTGCCATTTGGTCAGTCAAATAGGGCCTAATGGATCTCATTGTGATTCAATTTATCACATCACTTTCGTTCATTTCGGTGTGAGGTGATTATATTGATTTGAAATATTTATTTCTATATAATCTATGCAGAACACTAGAGAGAGAAAAAAAAACCTAATATATTTGAGAAAAATTACTCTAGGTGCATTAAAAAGGTTGACAGAATACATTTAAACTTTTTTTAGAATTGCTGTCTGTCTGGGTGTGTGTTTGTTCGCGAACTCCGCAAAAAGTGCTGAACAGAATTTGATGAATTTGGTACGGTAATAGTTAATAAACTGGAGTGATACATGGCATAGTTTTTATCCGGTTTCGACGCTATTTTTTTAATCACATACATTTTTTACACGACTGGAATGTAAGTCCAGACCACTGTCAGAAATAGAATCGGATCAAATTTGTCGGATTTTAGAGTAGGTACTGCCTAAGACCCCCTATAGTCCGGACTTTTTTTTTTAAAAACTGTACCTTGTAATCCGGCAAATCACATTTCAAAATTATAAGACTCTATCTGAACTACAGATCATACTACACACTAGTGGCGACGGCTTCTAAGAACTCGATTCTTATCGGCTTCCCTTTCATAAAATATTTAATATGCATAATTCATAAATAAATAAATTATTGCTTTTTAGTATACAGACACTTAAAATTATTTTTAATTTTCAATAATTATTGTAAATAATATCCAGCCTTCTTACGTTAGTAACGGAAGCCCTATATAAAAAACACTTCAAATAACTCGAAAGCAACCGAGTTATTTAGACAACCAAATTCAGAATGTTCGCAATCGTCGTAGTCAATGTGAAATGTTGAGTCTTCCATATTCAGTTGTATTATAGCGTTATGGCGGCGCTTCGAGCCCGCGAGCTTGCCCGTCGCAAGCCGCGGGAGAGCGGGGAATAACTCGGTATA
This sequence comes from Eumeta japonica, assembly GCA_005406025.1. NCBI lineage: Eukaryota > Metazoa > Arthropoda > Insecta > Lepidoptera > Psychidae > Eumeta > Eumeta japonica. The sequence goes on along the minus strand of BGZK01002591.1, from coordinate 8,833 downwards.
TCGCGAGTTTCGTTTCGACAACGAAATGACGCAATTGTAATTCGTGTAACATAATTTCACCTTTAACGTGAACTCTTAGGTGTTATATTCGGTTGCGGATTCTTGTGATATACATCATTATGTAAATAATAATGCGTTTCGATCAGCGGAGATTTCCGATTATACCCGAATAAAAAACGGTTTTGCATATAGCATCATTCCCGTGTCGAATTAAGTATAGAAGGAGGCGTACAAACAAAAATTAAATTACAATGTCCAATGGCTGTCTTTATTCCTTGCTATGCTCACGTACTTAACTTAGTGTTATCTCGATCTTTAGAAAATATTCCAGAGTTAAAACAATTTTTCGCCAACATCAATTGCATAATAAAATTTTTTAATAAATCTACTAAACGTTCGGGTCTTTTAAAATTAACGTCAGATCGTCGTTTGCCTGGTGTCGCAGAAACTCGATGGCAATATCATTCTCGTATTATTAATGTCATTTGTAACTGTAGATCCGACATAATACAAACATTTAAGATAATTACAGAAAATCTGATGGATTGGGATTCTGAATCAATTGCCATATCAGAAAGTTTGTTAATGAAATTAGAAGATGGGGAATTTTGCTTTTTTTTGCATACTTTAGCTGAATTATTTGCAAGAACAGATATTACTTTCGCTTTACTGCAAAATAAACAGAGTGATATAGACGTCGTTATTCGCGAAGTTCGATCGCTATTAAATTGGTTTGAGAGTAATTTCATTAATAAGTTTGACGAAATTTACGACAGTGTCTCTGATATAAGTGAGCCTCCACGAAGACGCCGACGTCTATTTAGCTCAGAATCAGACTTAAAACGCGAGTATAAATGTATTTTCATCGAAATTGTAGATAATGTTAAAAATCAAATTCAAACCAGATATAGTTCACTAAGCAATTTGTCGTTTTTAGATTTACTAAGTAAGTCGAAATATGATTTATTCGAACGTACATTTCCTGAGGATAAACTAAATAATTTTTCAGCTCTTAAACGCATTCATACGTACCTCAGGAATAGCCAGACAGAACAAAGGCTTTCAGATCTCGCGTTGTTATCTATAGAAAAACATTTACTGTTGCAAATCAAAAGTAAGCCAAATTTTTATGACTTGGTATTAGCTCATTTTCTCAAGAAAATTCGTAGGTTACCACTAGAATTTAAATAGCTTTTTTATCTCCTTTAATTCATTTATCCACTGCGCTGCTATAAATTCGACTAAAGGAAACTACTTCATTAGCTTTTTCAAAGCTGCTTTTATGCATGCTCGAAGTCTTCCGTTTGTATTCTATCGTTGACTTCAAGTATGCCAAAAGTGGCGAATGAAATATCTCCGCGTTATACCAGAGGGCGTTACGGAGCTCGGTAGTAATAGTTATATTTTATTAATAATGTTTAATGTTGACAATTTTTTAAGGTTCGGCTTCCCTTTATATTTTTCTCACCTCTCGCCACTGCTACACACGTATGTCGGATGTAGTGGTCAAGTTCTAACTGAGCTATAAAAATCAAAACAGGGCGCGTCGAGCACAACACAGCGCAGTGGCGGCGCGTCAAACTGCAACCCGTTTAATGCATTAGTGATGATTTGTCAAAATGTTTGTGTTTCTGCATTCAACAGCGATAGGAGTGTCGGATCACGAGGGGCGCCGGATTTGACAGGGGCCGGATTACCGGGGGTCCACTTTATTACATTTTTCACGCGGTCGATTTTGCAACCATAAGCAAACGCGACCCATCCTTGATCCACGTCGCACTGTGCGGCCCTCGCATTTGGGAAAATGCCGCCATTTTGAGTCGTCGCGCGTGCGCGATGCGTCCTCGGACTCCCTTATCGCCGTGCGTCGTAAATTACAATCGACGAATTCCAGACTCGGAGGAACCGTTCGCGCTTGACTGTTTGTTTTTTTACTGCGCGGGAAAAACTGAGCTCGCGCAAGTCATGCACTTTGGAATGGTGATGCCATTGTTGTGAATAAAGGAAAGAAATCATATAGGGCAGCCGCTAGGTCTGGTCGGCCCGAGGACGAAATAGTTCAAAACTCTGGGTCTAGTCATTGAGTCTAATCGTTGGTTTGACGGAGGATTTTCGTCACACGAGTTTCTATCGTTACGCCATACCTGTACATTTATAATTCACTAGCCTTCGCCCGCTACTCCGCCCGCGTAGATACGTATTTCTATATCTCAGAATATAGGAAACTATTTTTATAATTTCTTGTCTGTGTGGTCTTAAATCATGTCCTACTTTGTCATTATCATATCCTTAAAGTTTCGTACGAGAGTAGGACCTGGATCCGGGATATCGAGTTGAAATTGAAATCAAATATTTAAAACTGGGGTCTCTTGTAACTGGATGAAAACCATGAAATAAAAAAAATATGGTCACGTATGCCTTATGTTTTGAAATTCGTAAATAAATCAAAAGTTATAAAGTATTTGCCATTGTCATAGAACCATAAACTTCGATAACAAAAAAAGTCTCTACATCACATGTAAAACGATAAATCGTTAATTTGTAATTATATCACATGAAGAAATATATTTTTGTGTTTAAAAATTTATGCATGCAATTGGACTATGGCCCGTTATGTAGACCGATATATCATAGAACATTTTTTTTTTACTTACCCCGCCATTGAAAACTAATAGGATTTTCGGAAATTCAAAAAAATTTTTGAATTCCTGAGACCAACACCTCGCCAGTCTCGAAAACAGACAAACAAATCGCCGAGACTCTTCTTGATGGTTGAAATATCTACGTGCTTAATCAAGTTTGTACGGAACCTTCAGGGCGCCGGTCCCATTCGCGGTCGTCCGGTTTCGAAATCGCAACATCGTGGAGACATTTTGCGTTTGTCCATCGACGGAGTGATTAGACTGGTGCGCGTGCGAGTTAAAGTTACTATTATCATTTTAATATCGCCATGTTAGATTAGTTTATAACTTGTTTTATTAACTGTATTAGAGTTGTGGCCCTCAACTCAAGTTAATCGACGAAAAACCAAAGACAAGAGAGCTGAATTCGCGTGGAGAGAGAGAGGATGTTGTAAGATAGGTATGTCGTCCACCATTTTTTTTTTTGGTCTGGACTGAATTTATTTATGGTAAGTAAAACACCAGTAAACCCATGTACACATAATAATACGAGGTTCATTGTGTTATTTTAATAATAATAATAATCCTTTATTCGGTCCTCAAAAAAAAAAGGAAGTCATGTATGACATCTTACAATAAACTTACTAAGACATACATTTACAAATTAAAATTAAAAAAAAAAAGTGTGTCAGCTCCGACGCACGAATGGAGTTTACTGCTTTAAGATGATATCGTACATATAGATTAGTATAATGGTAAATGAAAACATCTATTATATTATTCAAAGCATAATACACAACTCATTTATTTATGTTAATAGTAAAACAATTAATTCTTCATTTAAGAAAATATTGAAAATAATTATGTTACACAATAAAATTTTTAGTAAGATTGATTTTCTCTATCATTGACGTTATCTTGCGTAATGTTTATCACAGGAACAATAGCGGTATCATTAAACACTGAAACAATTGGTTTATGGCAACTAAAATATGATACATGAATGTCGGAAGATACATGTGTGATAAATCGTGAAAACATCGCATCTATAGTTGTCCCATATCTAGTTGTCCCTGGTGTTCTGTCAGAAATTAAATCTAAGTTCAGTTCATCTTTCAGAAATTGTATTAAACGGAAACCATCTTCTTTATTGAAATTAATATTAAAATCTCCACCAAGTACAAGTGGTATTTGTCACATTGCGATTGATTGAAATGTAAACAGTAACCGTGACGATTTATTTATTTCAGTAACCATGACGATAGCGTAACGTCATTTATCTAACACTTGATTTTACTCCCATAAAATTCCATACCCCGGGCCTAAATATGAAATCGATTCTTAAGGAGTAAACTCCAAAAATAAACAAATAACAAAATTCCGAAATGGTGACACCAGTTCAGCAAAATGCTGCAGCTTGTTTGTACCAACATGTGTACCAAATTTGTTGGTACAAACAGCGCTGATTTGTACCAACAAATTTTGTGCACACAAAATAAGGGTGCAGTTCTAAGAACCTTGTTACGAGCATTCTAAAATCAGAAGCAGTATACAACCAGGTCTGTAGAAAAGGTATATTAAAAATAATTGTACCTTTCTTTCTTTTAATTTTTAAATCGTGTCTTCCCTTTCTTGTTATTACGGATAAGGATTTTTACAGCAGGTGATCGGTGATGCCTTCCAACTGTAGTGACAAAATGTGATATTTTGAAGAACGCTTGAAAGAGTGAGTTGATGAGAGGTGACGCAATGGAGGGTTGGATACTATTTCATACTTACACACTTGCACACTTAACATATACCTTTTGTAAGTTTTTCTGTAATTTCTAAGTAAAGAACTATTTTGCGTATATTTTTCAAAATCTCAAGATCAGTCATTTCGGAGGTAAGAAAAAGATAAGAAAATCGACTTTTATATACTTCTCCAAAATAAGTGCAATTATATATTTTAGTAATAAAAAAATATGTATTCGAGACCACAAAGTTTTGTTTCTTTCTTTCCTCCACAACTTCCGTTTGGTATATCACGCGGTACAGTCAGCAAAACTTTTTTTTTTACTTTTCTAATTTGCCTCTTCATTTATTTACTTATTTTTTTAATCGCATAAATTCGTATGTGTTTACCGACTTTCATATTTAATCGACCCGGAGAAACTCCTTGTAAATTGACTTTTACAGACGGACGGACAGAAAAACCGGCCGTTCCGTTTTCTTTTTCATTCCAACTTAAGCAACCTTAAAAACGTTTTACGAGTCCAAGCAACACCTTCTTAAGACACAAATATCGGTTATCGTTTCTAAGCATTGTGATTCTATTTTCGTAACAATAAAAATGTACACCTTAAACTTATAACTTTGGGAAAAACGTGCAGTAAGTCACAGACAGGCGAATTCTAATTCACATATTCGCGCACGTCACCAGAGTACACACACGGCTCTTTGATATTAGACGAAGTTGTTGGTACCTATTCACTTTTAAATTTTTTGAAGTGAAACTTCTAATGCGACTTCCAACAAGGTTGCCTTTAACGTTTAACATTACCATGGAGGGGGCATGAAAGCACTGTTGCGTTAAACGTTCAACGCTCTTGGGGAGGGGGAATGGAAAGAGACAGAGCGAGAGTGAATGCGTGGCACTCGAACGCATGCGCGTAGTATATCTGTTACAGGCCAGCGCGAGCGTTAGCGACGAGTAGCGTCCAATATTCCAATAGATTTTGATATTTCTCCACTCGAAATTGATAATTAAAAGATGCGATCAATTGTGAATCGTAAGCCATGTTAATAAAGTTTGTCTTAAAAAAAATATGAGTTCACTAAAAATCTATTTCTACCCCTTCCTATTTTCATTTCCACATTACAAAGTGTCACTTCTTCCGCGCGGAGGAACTCCACGCACTACCTTTTTTTTCTGGTAGAAAGATAGAAGATTGCTCAATCCTACCGCCCTACACATGAGCCTAGTGCTCTGCGAATAAGTCCGCGTCTCGTTATATTTATGTCTGATAAATAGGCAAATTTATGTCCGATTTAAGGTTATCGATTAAAAAGGGATACTGGCTACGCACGCTTGGTGTTTACGAAATCGGCATACAGGTTCATGTTTAAAAAAAAAACTGAATATGATAATTGTGATAATCTTCAATGTTACGTGGATTATCTGTCATAAAAATTGTTATTCAACAACATCAGTATCAAATAAAGCCACCGATATGAATATTGAAATCATTTTTAACTAATTATTATAATATAATATTCACTTATTTGTATATGTGGGCAATATTGAATACTAGCTGACCCGCCCGCTTCGCTGGGTAATTTTTATTTATAAATAAAATGGCGAAGGATTTACGGAATTCTAAAAACGAGTGGCCTAGAACCATCTACAAATCATCCCGCATCGAATGGCCCCAGTCCCGTGTCTATACGCTTAGTAGTTTTTACGTGATTGGCGAAGAAAGACCACCTATTTTCATTATATATGTATAGATTTCTTGATACTCATCAGTAAGACCACATACTTTATTTATTATATACGTATTGATTTTTTTTAATTACATTCGCTCTCTATATATACTCAATACTCCTAGGTTGTTCATTTTTTTTTTAATTTTTTTTCACCACCATTCCACATGCAGTTGTTTTTGGCTATCCGTCAAATAATACGGTAACCTTCGAGAGCTTAGCTTTCGAGCCATCAGATGCACACGCAAAATCTTATGCACTCGACACACACCGATACTTAATACAGGAAGGATTCGTCCACGAGCGACCCTCTTATCAGTTGCCCAACAGCATCGATATCGGTACGACATTCCCCTACGTCGCCGAATTCACAAAGAGGATTGGTCTAGACTTGCACAGATGGAGCTTCAATGTCGATTGAAGTCTCCGGTGGGAATCAGAAATCATGGCGCGAATACTCTATCTGTTTGAATAGGCGACAGACAATGGCCGTGTTCGTTGGCGTTTTTTTTTTACACATGCGCCGTAATATTTTATACTGCGCATGTCAAAATTGAATTCTGACATGCGCAGTAGGCGGTTGGTGTTTTGCGCACGGTGGTGGTCGAATACAAATGTGTATTACGGCGCATGCGCCAAAAAAAAATATCGCCAACGAATACGGCCAATTGTTCAGAGCGATGTCACAATGAAAAACCAAATGACAATCTTAACACACAGACAAGTAAACTACTCTTACAGAGTACCATTCTGAAAAGCCGTAATTGTTTCTTTTCTTTTTTTTTTTAAACATTTATTATATATTTATAATAATATTATATATTATTAATAATATTAAATATTATAAACGGCCAGTTTCAGAAATCTTCAGCGCGTCCCCAGTCGCGCGCCGGGCTCGATTGAGACCCGCGGTCAATTTACAGAATCGATTTTCGGACATGGAAGTAACGTGGCACTGTGACGAAGAGAAAGAGATTACGATCAAAAATTTACACCCGAAAAATACATACGTAAGGACCGACATCCGACTGCGACGGAAAAAAATAATAGAAAAGTAAAAAAAAAACCGGGATTTCATTGACACACCTACCGGGTACTGAATTGTACGGGTCCCTTTTGTTGTTTTTTTTCGCTCATTTCGATCTATATACAATCACAAAGGTCATTCAGACGAGCGGTCAGCACCCAAAGTTTTCCCATTGCGTATTTTGTAAACAAAAAAAGGGCGATGCAATGAATTTATGTTCACGCTTATCGTGAGTCTAGCAGCCCTTATATAGGTTTTAAAATGGAGTTACCTTAACGAAGCTTGTAGCAGGAGTAGGCTAGTGCTTTACGCACTTTCTACACGATTTTCTGTCTCTATCTGAATCGAGATTACATTTAATTTTTAGTAAATAAATATTTTTCCTGGAAAATTGAACGAAAGTTTTCGATTTTATTCCATATTTTGCATTATTTATATTTGAAAAAAGACTTCGTTCCTGCCGGGGGTTCCCCGTAAACACTAGTTTTTTTTTTTGATTATACAACTAGCCCTCGCCCGCGGCGCCCGCGTGCTGATGTAAAATGAATTCCCGGGTTCTTTATATGGATTGACGGGGCCGCGATCGTATCGATTTCTAGCCTGCTCCTGCGTCCATCTCGTCTTGGATCCTGATCACGATGGTAGTCTCGATTCAATTCCTATCAAATTGTCCCACTTTTAGGGCTTATTTAATTTTCATACAGGAACGCAAAGCATTTTTAGGACATAAAGTACCTATGTACAGACCCACAAGTTTCTCCAGCTTCCATTGAAGTTTCCATCGATATTAGTTTAACCGTTCCAAGGGTTACTCCGACAGGCGGAAAAATTGAAAACGGCTGTTCGGCTATCTGATACTTGTAAATAACACTACGGATTAAAAAAAAAACCCTCCTGTTTCGAAATCACAGACAGACACTCCGATTTTGTTTATAAGAACCGATACAAACGTTGGCACGGCCGTGTGAATGTCAACGCAGATAGTAAATCTAGCGTTTGAACCACATCTATTGACTGGTTGTGATTGTGAGGGTACTTTAAGGGCATGCGCAGAATGAAAATTGAAACGAGAAGGGGGCGATGAACAACGGGCCACACGAAAAACACTATCTCTTAAAGCCGCACGAGTCTTAGTCGCGTCGAACAGCAAAGGGCTATAGACACATTTGCCTTTTACCTTCATTTTACGTGGATAGATCTTACAACCGGCGAGTTTTCAACTTGAGGGTATAGCATTCTAAAAGAATAAACTCGCTTAAGGCTTGACTTCTGGAGGCTTAGCGAGGTACATCTCCTGCCTCGCTTGATTCTTCTCAACGGTACCATAGACCAACTGGCGAACAGACCGGGCACCCTTTCTTATTAGCCTTTTTATGTTTATTATATTGACTCGTAAGAAATGATTATTAAATATATATTACACATTCTTAAAGAATTTTTGAGATACTTAGGAAAACAATTTTTGTTATTATTTGAAGTAATAAAACTAATCTACTTAAATAATCATTAATTTACCCATATGTACAATATAATGCAATAGTTTTACTTCGCTTTAAAATAAATTGAATTTTTCCATTTATATAAAATTTTATTTAATTTGTTTAATTTTTGAGGTTAAAAAAATAAAGGTGAATGATACAGCTGTGTGCAGTAACAATTGAATAACGTTAATTCATTAAAATCAATAATTGATTAAAAATGAACTGAAATTTTAATAGAC